>OVAU01003234.1:610-11330 GCA_900406315.1 Biscutella laevigata subsp. laevigata
TGTCTACTTTTTGTGTGAATCAACTAAGTAGCAGTCATCTATCCCTTCATTTGATCCTTCCATAGATCATTTGATTATATCATCATCATCATCACATCGTTCATCCATTTCGACAGCCACCGTTTCGCATCAACCGTCATCATTTCACATCAAAACGTACCAAAACGTTCATCCATTATTATCTTCTGCAACCTCTGATCATATCACCACCAAACCAGTAGCTCATCACGCCAAATTCATCCTTCCTCGGGCTAGGATCACGTCAAAAAGTCTCATCATAGTCTAGTCCTTCTATCTGTGAGTATACTTTAGCAACCAGTCGAGCCTTGTTTCGTACTATGGCACCTGTATCCCTGCTTTTGTTCTTGAATATCCATTTCGTACCCACGATGTTTGTATCAGCCGGTCTTGGTACTAGTACCCACACATCATGACGCACAAATTGTTCCAGTTCTTCCTGCATTGCAACAACCCAGAACTCATCTTCAATCGCTGTGATATGGTCTTTAGGCTCTATTTCTGATACGAAGCATGCAAAGCGAACCAACTCCTGAATGTCGATCTCTATTCCTCGAGTTCGTCGTTCATCCTGCACATTTCCGATCACATTAATTATAGGATGATCTCTGTGAATTTTAAGTGGCCTCTGATCTGACTCCTTGTCACTCTCCTCCCTTTCTTTTGTATCCATATTATTCACTTCGTCCTCGTCTCCTTCCAGTGTAGCATGTCTCCTTCGATTTGCTGAATAGTCATCAAATATCACATTGACTGACTCCACAATCATCATAGTTCTGTTGTTGTATACCCTATATGTTGAATTGTTGCTTGAGTATCCTAAAAACATACCTTCATCACTTTTAGCATCAAATTTTCCCAAATGATCTCTGTCATTTAGTATATAGCATGTGCATCCAAACACATGAAAGTGATGTATGTTAGGAGTCTTCCCTTTCCAGAGCTCATATGATGTCTTCGTAGTACCTTTATGAATATAAACCCTATTCACAATATGACACGCTGTATTAATCGCCTCTGCCCAGAACTTGATTGGTACACCATTTGCATGTATCATTGCTCGGGCCATCTCTTGCAGTGTTCGATTCTTCCTTTCGACCACTCCATTCTGATGTGGTGTCCTCGGTGTTGAATACTGATGAACAATTCCTAGTACTTCACAGAACAATTTCATCGTATCATTCTAAAATTCCCCTCCATGATCACTTCTGATTTTCTTGATTTTACCTTTCTCATTCATTAGTTGCAGCGCCAATATCCTGAAGCTCTCAACCGTGTTCGACTTTTCCCTTAAAAATCGTACCCACGTGTATCTGGTAAAATCATCCACCAAAACAAATACATACCTTTTTCCTCCTATGCTCTCTATCTGCATTGGTCCCTTCAAATCCATATGGAGTAGTTCCAGTGGTATAAGCGCCTGTACTTCGTTGATCTCATGAATGGGGGAGATATGAGACTATGGGGGAGTTTTGAGTTTTCTTTTGGGGTTTCAGACTATGGGGAGTTTAAACTATGGGGGAGGCTCAAAGATTTTCAGAACTTCAAAACTTGTTTTGTTTGGATGGTTTAAGGTATTATGCGTTCTGAAGCGATGTACGTTTTGAACTATATTACTCAATCATTTGAATAATTGATTGATTAGTAAAATCAAGATGAAGACAAAAGAAGAGTTTAATGAGCGTGTCAAGATACAAAACAAAGGAGAGTATGGAAAGTGGTTCGAGATACAATTCAATTCAAAGTTCAAGTCACCAGCCAAGCTAAAAAGGGGGAGATTAAAGATGTACATGTTCGAACTAAGATTTAAGAAGATTCTAGAAGCACGAATCAACGATAAAACGGTTACAAGTCAAGATACGAATACGGATACATATAAAGATATGGAAAAGATATCGCAACAAGATTTAAGATCTCTGAAGATATACTTGATCAAGAGGATACAAAAAGTAATAAGGTTACACGAGTCAGGCATCGATTTTAGATAGAGCACAAGTCCTCTTAAGAAGATCGAGAAGAGCAAACAACAGTTTGAAGGATCATCAAGTCGTGAGATTTGATATTGAGTAGTTCTTGGTTTAGAACATTGAGTTGTAGTGTTGTTCGTGTCATACAGAACAATCTACCATATTAGGGTGTGCATAGTTCAAATATAGTTGAGGTTTGGTTTTTCAGAAGACACCTAAAACTAGAGAAGAAGAAGCTAACTCACAGTGTGAAAAGAAGCGAAGGCAACTACATAAAGCTAAAATTGAAGAAAAGAGAGATGCGGCGCTTAGGGTTTTGGGGGAAGAAGAAAGGGAACGATTGGCCGAGACTTTTGAAAGAGTTTATCAACATTATTGACAACTATTTTTTGTCAAAATTATATTTTTAAATAAATAGTATATTTTTTATCTTTTTGAATAAATATTCCATTACAAAAAATGTCATCAATATAATTTAGCTAGGGTATTAGAATTTTATTTTAAATCACAATATATATAGCTTTCTTCCTTGTATATTTTTTGCATATGTACAAAATTTAATATTCTTGTTTTTAAGTAAATATAAAACATGAAAATTTGATGTGTACAACGAATAACAGAAATACTAGATTTTGATCAAATTTTACTAATCATTTTTTTGCCAAATTTTTTTAACTAATCATTTATAAATATCTTGTAAATAATTTTGAGGTATAACATTATAATTAGATAATATATAATGATTTGATTATGATATCACTTAATTTCTAAATGAATGATACATAAATAAAATGTCTCTCCAACTGACTAACTGATAATTTTTAGAATAGTTCAAAATATTTAATTATAAATTTGAATAATTTGATATTAATTAAAAAAATTTGATTGGTTAAATTTAAAGATGTATCTTTAATTTCTTTAATTACATCTTAACAATATATAATATGGAGCACGATTTATATCCACCCACGAACTTTCAGGTCACGATTCGTCCACTCAAACAGTAAAGTCTGCTATCATTAAAATTAACGATGTAAAATCACGTTTTTCACTATACCAACTCAAAAGTAAGAATTAGCCGAAAAAACCAATACTGTTTTATCTTTAAAGTAAAATCGATCAAATTCACTTAAAATCTCTAAATTCACTTAAAATCCCTTAATTCTTATCTTTTTAACTCTTTAACATTCATTAAAAGCTCTTACAAACACACAAATTAATAAAGAACTCCTTCTCTTTATTAACGTTTAGAAACTTGCTCAAAACTAAACACAAGAACTTATATGTTGGACTTGATTGATCACAACTTTGATCAATCATATTTATAGGTAAATTCTACTTAGCTAAACCTATGCTAATTTTCTTTTTCTAAGATTTGCTAATTTCCTTCTCTTTAGAATTAGAAAACTTCCAAATCTACTAAGGAAAACTCTAGAAGCTTATCCAACATTTACCCCATTAAACTTCAAGTCTTCTTTTGTCATGCATTCCAATCAATTTTCTCATTTCATTGAACTTGATTCTTGCCCATGCCTTAGTAAGGATATAAAATGGTAACACTTGTGAATGTGTTTGCTTTTACCATGAAATACGGGATTCTTCGGGAGTACAATTGCAAACATGTTGTCAATCTTTATGACTACTGATTGTGGCTTATGTCCTCTGACTTTACTCAAGAGATCTTGAAGCCAAATCGCTTGCTTGGCTGCTTCTGTTGCTGCCATGAACTCAGCTTCGCATGATGATTGAGCAAATGTGGTCTGCTTTTGTGAGCACCATGTAATAGGTGACGAACCGTAGTAGAATACATGACCCGTAGTACTTCTTCTGTCATCTTGGTCGATGTTATGACTATTGTCGTTGTACCCAAGTATCTGTTTTGATCCTCCCTTGGTGTACTTTAAACCTGAGTGTCATGGTGCCCTCGAGGTATCTCAGAATCTGTTTTATGATATCTCCATGAGGCTTTCGTAGGCTTTGCATATATTTGCTTGCAACTCCTACTGAGAAAGTTAAGTATGGTTGCGTATGCAACAAGTATCTCAAACACCCAACGTTCCTTATGAAACTTGTTTGATCAATTTCAGTTTCATCTTGAGCTTTAGAGACTTTTAATCCAAACTCCATTGAAACATTTGTTGAATTGCACGCATCTAAACCAGCTTCTTTAAGTATTTTCATTGCATATGTTTCTTGTTTGATTGTAGTTCTATCTTCTCCTTGATGAACTTCCATGCCATGATAGTAAGTGAGTTTGCCCAGATTTTTCATCTCAAATTTGGCTTTCATTCCTTTCTTGAACTCATTGATGACCTCGACCGTACTTCCTATTACAACCAAATCACAAAATATACAGACACGATCAAGATAATTCCCTTCTCTTCTCTTCGATAAACAGAGTTTTCTTTTGAGCATTTCCCAAATCGCATTCCATTTAGAATTCGATCTTGTTTTGTGTTCCAAGCCCGAGGAGCCTGCCTAAGTCCATAAAGAGCTTTTGCAAGCTTGTACACTTTGTGCTCTTCTCCTTTGATCTCATATTCTTCTGTTTAACGTACACATCCTCCTTTAGTTCTCCGTGTAGGAATGCAGTCTTAACATCTAGATGATGAATCTCCCAAGAGTTTGATGTTATTACTGCGATTAATAACCTGATTGTTTCGAGTCTTGCAACAGGTGCAAAAGCTTCTTCAAAATCAATGCCAGACTCTTTCACATATCCCTTTGCAACGAGTCTTGATTTGAATTTGTTCATAGTTTCATCAACATTCCTCTTAATCTTGAAAATCCACTTGAGTCCTATTATCTTGACTCACTCTGGTGCATTAACAAGGACCCACGTCTTATTTTTTGTTGATATACACGATTTCGTCTTTGCACGCCATTGTCCATCTAAAATCCTCTTTTGCTTCCTTGCAGTGCCTTGGTTCGTTGTTGATAGGGGGCATAATTCTTTCGCATTCTGCTTCAGTAAACAAAACGTAGTCATCAAGGTATCGTAATGTTGCGTGTTGAGTGTCGCATTGGTTGAGGTTCAGGTTCGTTGTTTTGATGATCATTTTGGGACCATTCTGAGGATCATTCTGCACATCTTTCTGGTCGTTCTCCTGATCATTGATCATGATCGGTCCTTGACCATCATCAGTTATTTCTCATCATCTCAAGAGAAACATACCAGGATCTAGATCTGATTCACTTGCTTTTTCACTCCACTTCCAACTTGAAGTTTCATCAAATACAACATCACGACTAACCACCACTCTTCTTGTGGAGGGATTGTAATGTTTGTATGCTTTGGTGTTTGGTTAGATTCCCAGATGAACCAAAGCCTATGATCTATCTTCTAACTTCTTAAGATGATTAGCTTCTACCTTTACGTATGCTCGACATCCAAATACTCTTAGGTGATCGATGTTAGGCTTCGCTTTCCTTAAGGTCTCATATGGAGTCACGTTCTCTAATGCCTTCGTTGGTATCATGTTGATCAAATAAGTAGAATTGCGAACTGCTTCTCCCCAAAGATAATTAGGTACCTTCATAGCTTTGAGCGTACTCCGAGTCATCTCCAAAAGAGTTTGGTTTCTTCTCTCTACCACTCTTTTGTTGGCGGAGTATATGTCAAGTGTATGGACACGTTTCTTTATTTTGGACGGTGGACCAAAACGACGACATGGACAGTGGAGAAGCAATATTGTCAACAATATGAAAGCAATTGTTTTCAACAATTGTTGCCTCTCAACAACCCCATGACTTCTATATAAAAAGGTGAAGGATAAGCCATAGAACTCTTCCAATACCAAGTAAGAAAGAAAACGTGAGAGAAAGGAAAACACTTGAGAAGTATCCAACGGGGAAAAACCAAGAGAATTTTTCGTGTAATCGGATTGGGTTGTGTGAGTCGAGTGTTGTAATATTCTCTTGGTAATAAAACGATCGGTAGCGGATCCGGAGACGTAGTCAAGTTTGGCCGAACTCCGTTAACAAATTTTGTGTGTGCGTTATTTCTTCCCTCTTTTAATCTCGCTCGGGGAAAATTCGCGTTTATTTCCCTAACAACTGGTATCAGAGCATTTGGTTAGAGAGTTTGAGCGAGTTCAAAATTTTGGGTTTTTCAAAAGTTTATCGGAATCAAGTTTCGGTTACACGGTCGAGTTCGTATCGTGGAGAGGAGCGGTTTAGTATATTCGGACGACAAAAACGGTGTCCAAAAGAACCGACACGGAAGAATTCTTAAAATACCATTAAACACTCTGTTTTTTGGTAAAACAGAATTGAAGAGGACGAGTTGCAAACTCACTTTCTTGAAGTTGCAATTTTGTCCTCAAATTTAAGAAAATTGCACTTTGGTCCTCAAATTTGTGAAATTTGCATTTAGTCCTTGTGTTTTGGAAAATTGCAAAATTATCCCAACTATTTTTTGAAAGGTTTGATTCTCTCTTGAGAATTGTTGATAGTTTTTGCGGAGTTATTATTCACGTGAATAGTAAAATTTTGGGCGACATCGTTTTGTCTACGAAGGTGTTTTAATACATGATGATTCACAAAAATATCTGGAAGCTATGGGAGGCGAAGATAGTTCGGCACATGGTATTGTAAAGTTTGATGGTACAAATTATGCATTTTGGAGAATGCAAATCGAGGATTATCTGTACGAAAAAAAACTTCATCAGCCGCTGAAAAAGAAGCTTGAGAAGATGGAGCAAGAAGATCCCAATCTTCTTGACAGGCAAGTTTTGGGTGTTATCAGGTTAACATTTATCTAAGAATGTCGCGCATAGTGTGGCGAAAGAGAAGAAAACAGAGGGAATGATGAAAGTTCTCTCAGACATGTATGAGAAACCAACGACCAATAATAAGGTGTTTCTCATGAAGAAGCTCTTCCACTTAAGGATGGAAGAAGGTAGTTATGTTGCAGCACATGTGAACGAATTCAACACTATGTCAACCAGTTGTCTTCTGTTGAAATTGAATTTGATGATGAAGTAAGAGCGCTGATCTTGTTGGCATCTTTGCCAAATAGTTCAGATTCCATGAGGGCTGCAGTTAGTAACTCTGTTGGTACTCAAAAGCTTAAATTCAACGATGTTCGAGATCGTATCCTTGGCGAGGAAGTTCAAAGGATAGATTCTGATGAAACATTAATGAGCTCTGCTTTGAACATAGGAAGTAGAGGGAGAAACCAAGATAAAGCTAACCAGAACAGAACCAGATCAAGAAATGGAAATGATTATTCCAAGTTCACTGAATGTTGGAACTGTGGAAAGACGGGCCACATTAAGAAGAATTGTTGGGCTTCACTGGAGAAAGAAGAAAGTAATGGTAGAGCCAATGCGGTTACAGAGTAAATAGATGATGCATTGACAGTGTATGTTAAGTCTCCAAAAGAAAGGGAAGCTTATGATGTGAAGATAAGCTCTGAAAAAGCATTTATCTGGTTTGTTAACAGTCCTATCGATTCTTGGGTTCTGGACTCAGGAGCGTCATTCCACACCATTGGGCAACAAAACATCATGGAGAATTATGTTGCGGGAAATTATGGAAAGGTATATTTTGTTGATGGATTACCTTTGGACATATTTGGTATTAGAGATATCAACTTGAAGATGTCAAATGGAATTGTGTGGAAGTTAACAAAGGTTAGACATGTACCTAAGTTGATGAGAAATCTTATCTCGGTAGGTCAACTAGATGAAATGGGTCATAGTGTAAACTTTGGCGGAGGGTCTTGGAGAGTAAAGAAGGGCTCTATCATGGTTGCCGAAGGTCATGAAAGAGGTACTCTTTATATGACGACGTGTTGCCAGGACACACTTGGTGTTGTGGAAAATGCCAACCAATCAAGATTGTGGCCTTGTAGATTGGAGCATATGAGCGAGAAAAGCATGAAGCTCATGGTGGCAAATGGTGTGCTACGTGATTTAAAGGCGGTGGATCATGACATGTGTGAGTGTTGCATCCTTGATACCGTGAGAAGTAAGCTTGATCCATAATTGCATAAGTGTTATTTTATTGGTTATGGGGATACCGAGTTTGGGTATCTGTTTTGGGATGATCAAAGTAGGAAGATCATTCGTAGCAGGAACGTTGTCTCCAACGAAGATGTGTTGTATAAAGAAAAGCTAGAAGATGAAGGCTCAGAGTTGAAAGAGTCAGTTGTTGTTGATTTTGGAGATATCCTCGCACGAGAGTTGCAGAAGGATTTCACAACAACAGAAGAGCATGCTTTAGAGGAAAGCAATGCAAGTGATGAGAATGGTGCTTCTGGAGCCATCTCATACACTTCAATGACGGAGTTGCGTCGTTTGAGCAGAATAAACATGCCACCTTAAGATTTTCTCCAGGTTTCAACTATATTTTGTTCACAGATAAAGGTGAGCATAGATGCTTTGAAGAAGCAATTAAAGTTAATGAATCGGTTAAGTGGGAGGTGGCAAAGAATAATAAGATGGCTTATATGGATAGTGTTCCATATGTTTCTGCTACAGACAATATGATGTACACGGTGGTATGTACAAGACCAGACATTGCACATGCAGTGGAAGTTGTTAGTAGCTTTATGAGCAACCAGGGAGAAGCACATTGAGAGGTGGCCAAGTGGATTCTCGGATATTTGAAAGGCTGTTCGAGCCAGTCACTGTATTTCAGAAAGTCTGAAATGGGGTTGCAAGGTTATGCTGACAACGGAGGTGATAGCAGAAAGAGGAGAACCGCATATAGGTCATCAAAGGTGGTAACGATTGACGAGCTGAAGTTGTGTTTAACTTTAACTGGCTTGTTAGCTTAACAAGGCTAGAAGATCCGCTACATGATCAAGGTGTGAAGACAGATTGAAATCAGTCTCCAAGTGGGAGATTGTCAAGTGTTTGAACACGTTTCTTTATTTTGGACGGTGGAGCAAAATAACAGCATGGACGATGGAGAAGCAATATTGTCAACAATATGGAAGCAATTGTTTTCAACAATTGTGGGCTCTCAACAACCCCATGACTCCTATATAAAGAGGTGAAGGAGAAGCCATAGAACTCATCCAATACCAAGTAAGAAAGAAAACGTGAGAGAAAGGGAAACACTCTCCTCCTTGGTCGGTTCTTAGAGTTCTTATCTCTGCTCTAAGCTCCTTATCTATGTAATTCTTGAATGCCTTGAATCTCTAAAATGCATCACTCTTTTCCTTCATCAGTATGGACCACATGTACTCGGAGAAGTCATCTATTATAACAAATATATATTTGTTACTTGCGATTATGGCAGGTGTGATTGGTCCACACAAATCGACATGAAGCAACTCCAATAGTTTTGAGGCTTGAAATGGGGCTGCTTTCAAAAAGCTTTACCGATACTTCTTTCCAACAAGACATGAATCACATATCCTTGCTTCATCTTTTATCACTGACAAACCTCGAACCATCTCTTGTTGAGACATTGCCTTGATTGTCTTAAAGTTGATGTGTCCAAGTCTTGTGTGCCATCGCCATGCTTCCTCATCTATGCGCACACTTAGACAGATAGGTACTCCTATCGTTAGCTTTATCTTGTACAGTCGATTTGAAGATTTCATCACCTTGACTAGTAGTCTCCCACTGGAGTCATACACTGTCAAATATATATCCTTCATTTTGATGTCACACCCATTCTTTGTTGCTTGCCCCAAGCTTAGATTGTTGCTCATTATACTTGGAATGTAGTAAATATTGGTGATGAGTTTTTGTACACCCGGTTTTCCTTGAAAGATAACCGACCATTTCCCTTCTATCATCACAGACGAGTCATCGTCAAACTTCACTTTGCCTTTGATCTTCTCGTTGAGCTCGGAGAAGAAGTGTCTCTTGCCTGTCATATGATTACTTGCACCATTTTCCAAGTACCACATATCTTCTTCTCATTCCTTAGTCTCGTACTTCTTAAGACACATGTTCTCTTCGTTCAGAAGTAATACTTCATGCATGAATAAAGCATGATCTACTTCTTCAGTTTCCAACTTATTCGCCTCTCGAGTTCTTTGTTTTCATTCTGGACATACTGAAGCAAAGTGTCCAGGTTTGTCACAACGATAGCATATGACATTCGATCTAGCCTTCTTTTGTTTCTCTCGATTTTGATCAGTTTTCTTAGTATCGTGTTTTCCTTTGCCTCGCCCTTTATAGCCTTGTCCCCCTTTTCCGCCATCTTTCCCTTTGTAAGAGTTGCTTTGTTGACTGGAAATTGCGTATAAAAGCTTCCCTTGTGTGTCTCCTTTATCCTCGTTGAGGAACCTTTCTTCGTAAGCTTTTAACCGTCCAATAATGTCTTCAAAGCTCGTCTTCTTCAAGTCTAAAACTTGCTTAAGGGAGGTGATGATTTGGATGTACTAGTCACTACAAGAAAACACGAAAAGTGACTACGAAAAGCGACCACGAGCGTAGTCGCAAAAAAAAAAGCGACCACGGGCGTAGTCGCAAAAAAAAAGCGACCACAAAGCAACCTTTTGAGCGACAAAAAAATCGTTGTCGTTTTGTGGTCGCTAATAAGCGACCATAGATATGTGGTCGTTTTTTGGCGTCCGTAAAGCAACCACAAATATGTGGTCGCGAATACGTGGTCGCTTTGGAGTAGTTAAAAAGCGACCACAGAGTTGTAGTCGTTATGCAGAGCGACCACGGACGCGACCCGTTGACCGTGGTCACTTTCGAGTCGCATTGTAGTCGTTTTTTGGTTGTTTGAAGGTTGTTAAAACACATTTTTAATGTGGCCGGTGT
>OVAU01003235.1:0-11330 GCA_900406315.1 Biscutella laevigata subsp. laevigata
AATAAAAAGTGGGAGAAGGTAGAATCGAACTTATAACCTCTGATCAATACAAATATACACATAACTATTGGGTTATATTAACTTTTTAATGAATTTTAAACTATTAATTACATAATTATATTTTTTAAGTAAGGCGATGCCACATGGCATGATGGGAGAGCACCTCCTTCTCCTTTTATATATAAGATACTTTTTAATAGAGAAAATATCAACGATTACATGACAAACTATTTAACTACTACTGATAAAGAATATATATAACTACAAATTTTTGTAACTTTTATTTGACCAATCCATATCTCCACCAAAGTATCTTTTGACTCAAAATTACGTGTAAACATATATCTGACATTGCTCGTATAATAATAGTCAAAATATCTTATCTGAAATGTCGACCATTGGAAACATTTTTTTTTAATGTCAAAGGTGAAATCGATTTTGGTACCGCACTATCACAAACCACTAGACTACATGTCTTGGTTCGAGCATTGGAAACATTTACTTGTTGGTTTCTAGTTGTGATGGTCGACATAACATATAATTGTATCATTCTCAGGGCTGATTGATAGGAATTTAGGTAAGGCAAATAAAAAGGTTGATATTAAATTAAAATGATTTCACAATACATTTGAATATTGTTTTAGAGGGTTTGGTAGAATCGACACTAGCCACTTCAAATGTATGACACCTTAAATGTCGTTATGACATTATATATTCTTTGTTTGATTATTGTGTTATTAATAACAACTACCAAATCATTCTTGCCTTAACAACCAACTAATCAATGACCTCTATATTACTTTAATTATACAATGTACCTATTTTATAATCATTTTAAAATTAATGTCCACTCAAATATATATGTGTACACCTATATACAACATCATGTTTCATATCACATGGGTGACGAATTGATGAAACGACATATAGTGATGGGATCCATTTCAAACAGATCTCCTTTTTGTGTGTTTTGTTTAACTACTTGATCGCTTCTTTATTGTTTATTTTTTAACATTTTATACAACCAATCTTTGTGTATCTTAGCATGAAATAAAGACATCAGAAAGTTACAATGCCAACTCAGAAAGCTCAAAGGCCACGACGTTCCCATGCATAACTCCATTTTGGTCTCACCAATTCAAAAAAAAAAGCCTATACGTAATATTTGTTTTTTATTTGTTTTCATGTTCTTATTTGTTAGGAAACATATATGATCTCCTTCCTATTCATAAGATCTTTTTTTTTAGAGGGCCGGTTATGAGATTTGAAGGGCCACAATCAAAAATTAAATTTGAGCCAGTTTAAACTTAACAAAAAAAATATTAAAAATTTTGGGCCGAAAATTAGATCAAAATTTCGTTATTAAAAAATAGGCCGCAACCCGCAAGCGTATGCTTGGTCAGCTTGGACTCAGGACCGGCCTTGCGGCTTGTATTATAACATAGAAACATATTACAAAGAGTTCCAAACTATTACATATCCGAGATTCAAAAGTCTAACCTGTTTAGCTAACCTATCAGCTCCAGTAGGGGCGCAGGCAGCAAGGCATCATATGGGGCAATGACCCACATGAATTTATTTATTTTATAATTAATTTTAGCTATTTTTTTAATTTTCATCAATTTTCTTAGTTAAATTTTATGAAATGACCCACATGAAATACTAAATACTAAAATATTGATTTTGACCCCCCTAAATGGCTACAGTATTGGCACTTCTTCTAACTAACATAAACTGAAAACGGGTTTGAGAAGTAAGTTTCAAAATATCAGAGAAGAAAGTTGATCCAATTCCTATTCATAAGATAGATATGTGTGGAAAATTAAAATCAGACTAAAAATAGAGAAAGTAAAAGTGAAAAAAGCTTCTTATCTTCTTCCTTTTTTTTTGATAAAGAGGTAAAAAAAAAGCGGCTTATCTTGCCAACTTGTAGGTTAAAGCATGTGGGAGTCTGAGGTCATTCCGTGTGAATATGTGATCATCTTCCTTTTTGATCAGTTCGATTATGGAGTGTCTCATGTCGGTCAGTTCGGTTATCAATAAATTGAATTATTAAAAAAACTAGCAAAAGTAACATAATTTTGTGATTTAATCGAATAATTTTATATCCATTCCGATAATTTCAGTTCATGTATTTTAAATTCATTCATATGTTTTGTTATCTGGAAATAAAATAACCTAAAATTTTTGGTAGTTGCAAACCCTTTGCTTAATCTATACTTAACTATATTGACAATTTTTCTTAAGAAAAAAACAAGACAAGAGCATATGCTTGATATTCTCATAGCCTTTAATCTCAAAGAAAGTAGCTTTTTATCTCTCTATGATGACCCATCCACTACCACACAAGATCTTCAAACTCTCAACGATTCAGATCTTTGTTTCAACTGCCTCTTGTCTCTTTGTCTTTCCCTTTATATACCTTCATACCAACACAGTTTCATCATCACTCACAATCTCTCTATTTCTCTCAAGAATCAAGAATCATTATTCTATCCTCCAAGATGACAATGAGCAGAGTTCACCAACAAGTTATTACTTTTCCTGGATTCAAGACTTCTCCAATAGGTTACTTACCTGACCCAGCTTCCATAAACAAGCTCCAAATCCCAACTTCTTCCAAGAAATTGGAAGGAAAATCGATTCTGCAAAAGAAGAAAATCGACAGCTTCACTACTCAGAGCAAGTTAGGACCAAAACTAACTGAAACAGTAAAGAGAAAACTATCTTTGGGAGCTAGGATTCTTCAAATGGGAGGCTTACAAAAGATTTATAAACAACTCTTCAGAGTCTGCGAAGAAGAGAAACTCTTAAAGGCGTATCAGTGTTACTTATCAACAACCGCAGGTCCCATTGCAGGCTTACTCTTCATTTCATCAAATAAGATTGCATTCTGCAGCGAGAGATCGATCAAAGTAGCTTCTCCTCAAGGAGATCTCATTAGGATTCACTACAAAGTATCAATTCCGTTGAAGAAGATAAAGGGAGTGAATCAGAGTCAGAACACGAAGAAACCATCTCAAAAGTACCTTGAAGTAGTTACCGTCGATGACTTTGACTTCTGGTTCATGGGATTCTCAAGCTATCAGAAAGCTTTCAACTGTCTCGAGCAAGCTCTAAACGATGATGAGCAATGAACTTTAATGGTTTTCTCTGAGGAGCTAATTAGTTAAGGTTGAAAAGGAAATATTTCGTTTCTTCTTTCACAAGTTTCAATCAGAGAATGTTGTACAAACTCCTTTTTTTTTTGTTTTCCTTAGTAAACATAGGAAGAAATTGATTAATTATATTTACCTGATTTTATCTGTTTCCCTAAGTTCTAGTTGTCATTTTCAAAGGATTAATTTCAAAAATATAAAATGGAATATAAAAACATTTTAAACTTATTACAATAATAATTTTCGTTGCACGAGTTCAACCTTAATTTGAATAATAATATGATATTAGGTTGTCGATATTAGTGGTTCAATTTGTAATAATTATATGTCTATATCGCAACATAATTTTACTAGAACGTCTACCCATAAATTCTAGAATGTTACTGATTCTCTTAATTTTTTATGGATTATTATCGACTAAAATAGCACATTCTCAAAAAAAATACAAACGTTTTAAAAATTCACTCAATTTTTGTAGACTATTATCTACTAGATAAACATATTATCTCAAGTTAAAAATTATAGTATTTTCTCTTGGTTTTGTGGACTTTCATCCACAAAATCAGCATAGTTTCCAAAAATACAAATTTTCTCAATTTTTGTACATTAATCCACCAAATCAATATAATTTTCAAAATAATAAATTTTAGAGTTTTACAAAATCTCTCATTTTTAATGGATTATAATTCAACGAATCAGCATAATTTCCCAGAATATAAATTCTAACAATTTACAAAATCTCTCAACTTTTGTGGAGTATTATCCACTAAATGAGCATAATTTCCCAAAATTCAACATTCAAATATTTTACAAAATATCTTCGTTTTGTGGACTAGTATCCGCCAAATCAATGTAATTTCCCAAAATACAAAATTCTAGAGTTTTACAAACTCTCTTAGTTGTTGTGGACTATTATTCACCAAATCAATATAGTTCCTCAAAATAAAAATTCTTAGATTTTTAATTTTTCTATTTGTGTGGACTATTATCCTCCAAATGAGCATGATTTTCCAAAAAATACTTCAATCTATTATTTTTTTTTACAAAATCTCTCAATTTTTGTGGACTATTATCCACCAAATCAACATAATTTCCTAAAGAATAATTTCTACCGAATTACAAAATCTCTCATTTCTTGTGGACTATTATCTACCAAAAGAGCACAATTTCCCAAAAACAAAATTTTATAGTTTCAATAACATCTCTGAGTTTTTGTGGAATATTAACCATAAAATGAATATAAGTTCTCGAAATAAAGATTCAAGAGTTTTACAAAATCTCGTAGTTTTCATGAAATAATCCACCAAATCTGCATAATTTCATAAAAAACATTTTACCAAATGGGTATAATTTTCCAAAATACAAAGTTATAAATTTTAACAGAATCTCTCAATTTTTTGAAATTTTATCCACAAAATGAGCATAATTTTCCAAAATACAAAGTGATAATTTTTTAGAAAATCTCTTAATTTTCTGAAATTTTATCCACCAAATGAGCATAATTTCTCAAAATTACAGAATTATAATGTTTTACAAAATTATAAGGTTTTACAAAATTATAAAGTTTTACAACACTTTTTAGGGAATATTAACCACCAAATCGTTGAACACAAAGAAAAAAATTCTAGTGTTTTACAAAGTCTTTCAATTTTTTTGTTTATCCTCCAAAATAGAAAATTAATGTTTTATAAAATCCTTTAATTTTTATGAACTATTATCCACCAAATCATCATAATTTCTCAAAATATAAATTCTAGAGTTTTACCATATATTTTAGAAGAGCATAATCTCACAAAATAATTTTTATATTTTTATAAAAGTTCTTAGTTTTTATGGATTATTTTCTACCAAATCAGTATAATTTCTTAAAATACAAAATTTTAGCGTTTTAAAAAATCTTTCAGTTTTGTGAATTATTATCTATCAAATCAACATAATTTTCAAAATATAAAATTTAAACATTTTCCTAATATTTCAAATTTTATGAACTGTTATCCATTAGATTAACACAATTTATCAAAATAAAAATTCTATTATATATAAATTGCTAATATAAATTGTATATAATTGAAAAATAACGTGGAAATGACAATGCACATAAAGGAGTGGATGTCAAATATTTCTTTTAAGCCAAGGCAAATTGTCTGTAATGTCATATTTTTTACCTTTACTATTTTTTAATTTATATACTTTTGTTGCTGAGGGAAAATATAAACGATAACAGTATAAACTATTTCATTACAGATTTATACGTCATTCTTCATGTCCTATACTGATACTTTTTGACTCATAATTACTTATTGCGGAGTTAGAATTTGTTTCACATAGGTCATTACGATAAATATTTAATCTAAGGAGGTCAAGTACATAAATAATATAATATAATTATACATATCTTAAATAAATTAGAAAAACAAAAAAAAACATATGGATCATATGGCCTCCATCCTTCTCATGTAGCTCCGCCAATAGAGATAAGATATGTTTAAGAGATAAAAAGAAAAAGAAAAAAAAGTCAATTGTCAAATAATAAGAAATAAATATTGTGTATATGCATAATTAGTTATTTATTTATTGGAAGAAATAATGAAGTGTAAGAAAAAAAAAATTACATTCCTAAAATAATTTTACATTTGATGAGACATGCGGACTTAGTACAACTTTTATCATGTTGTATCAAAATAATATTAAATCTTGGCCGGCGATAAGCATTATATCAACTGGAGCTTTATTTTCACATAACAATTAATATAATTTACATGTCACTTACTTGCTTAGTTCATGTTTATTAAGAATATATTAGAAGGATTGACAATGAAAAGACTGAAAAGATCAAAAGACTAAAGAGATAAAAATAAACTAAATTGCATTGACTTATTTGACGAAAATTATAGATGGAGATAGATTAATAAACGTTTAATTTTTTCTTAAAGCATTGAAAAATATCCACACCTACATAATATTACGGTTTAATTAGAGTTTCTCCCTTCTCTAATTGATAGACTAAACGGAGAAAAGCTTATGACCTTAACTTCATCAATGTAAAACTCAAATACAATACTTATGTTTTCATAAAATTAACAAACAATTTACATTTTTCGTGAAATAATGAGTTTTGTGGCATTCTCAAGTGAATTTTCATGTTTATAACTATAAATGGAATTACAAATGAAATAATCTTCATGCTAAATTTATAGAATTATTATGGTCCTAATTAGTCTACATAATATTAGGTAAGTCAAACATATTTCAACGATTCATAAAAGATGGAACCAACTGATTTTTTTCCCTTTGGAATCTTCATAAATAGAAGTCATTGCATGTTAACTATTTGATCTTTGAAATCTTGATTTTAATTTGATTGCTAATCCTTTTATCTTTAATATGATTTAGAATGAAGAATTTTATTTGATTCAATCATTGTTCTCAAACAAAAATCAAGCTTGTTGTTTTGAGAAAATTGTGTGTACATTTTGTACAAATTGTTTTCTATCACTTTTCTTAATACAAAACCTTAATAAAACGTAATTAGCTCACACAGAACACTTTCCCACATGTATTTGAAGAGTACAAGATTTTTATTGTGGAATTACAAATTGATTTTTTAATTGATATATATATAGATAAACAATTTTATATAGAATGTAAATCAAAATATAAAGCCATGGGAATTACGTGTGGATATATTTATATAGCTCACATAATAATATCAGTCCAAATATCTTATCCGACAAAGGACATGGACCTATTGACTTTCTCTTATTCACTTAATCAGAAACTAAACAATACAAAGACCTTATATAGTAAGCTGAATAATAAACTAAGAGAACAAATAATCAATCTATTAATATGACAAAGCTAATACACCCCCTTCAAGCCTTTGGTGGTGAATCCTTTGGATGGTAAAGGCTTGAAATGCTCATCCGACTAAGCAAAGAGTGAAACGGTCCTGGATGAAGAGACTTCGTCAAAATGTCCGCCAACTGGTTGCCAAAAGCAACGTGATGAACCTGTAAGAAACCGTTCTTCACTTGGTCACGAGTAGTGTAACAATCAATTTCAACGTGCTTGGTTCTCTCGTGAACTTGGTTCTCTCGTGAAAGACCGGGTTCTGAGCAATATGCATAGCGGATTTGTTGTCACAAAAAAGCTTTACTCTGTATTGTACCTGTACATGTAAATCAATCAATAATTTATTCAACCAAATCATCTCATCAGTTGCCGAAGCCATTGCCCTATACTCCGCCTCGGTGCTGCTTCTGCTCACTGTGATCTGCTTCTTTGACTTCCAAGTGATCAACGAGTTCCCAAGGAAGATACAAAGGCCAGTCACCGATCTACGAGTATCCGGACATGTCGTCCAATCCGCATCTGCAAAACCGTTAAGACACAAATCTGATGTAGCATAATAGAACAGTCCCTGGCCAAGATTGTTCTTTAAATATTTCAGAACTTGGTAGACTGCATGCAGATGAAGATCAGTAGGACAAGATAAAAATTGACTAAGATGATTCACAGAGAATGTGATATTCGGGCGAGTTAAACTTAAATAAAGTAAACGACCAACAAGCTCTGATACCATATTGACTTTCTCTTATTCACTTAATTAGAAACTAAACAATAGAAAGACCTTATATAGTAAGTTGAATAATAAACTAAGAGAACAAATAATCAATCTATTAATATGAGAAAGCTAATAGGACCCCAATTTAAAATTTATATTAGGTAATTTACATGGCTAATTGATGCAATTTAGGTAATGCAAATAAAAGGTTGGAAATCAAATTAAAATCATATTATTGATATTCAACTATTTGTAGAATAAATAGGAGTGTGTGACGTTACCATTCATTACTAGTAGGGGTGTCAATTGGGCTGTCCAGATCTAACTCGACATGTCCATTATTGACCACCAGTTTCGTGGTCCATTTGTGTCCATGTCCATTTGTGTACATGTCTATTTATGTCCACGTCTATATGTGTCCATGTCGTTGTGACATATATTCTTTTGGTTGATCATTGTCGTATTAATAACAACTACCGAATCATTCTTGCATTAACAACTAACTAATCAATCACTTCTCCATGATTTTAGTTATACAATGTACCTATTAATTATGATCATTTAAAAGTTAAATACAATTAAATGTCCACTCAAAATATGGGAATATAACATGGGTGACGAATTGATGAAACAAAATGTATACTATTATATAGTTGGATCCATGTCAAATAGATCTCCCTTTTTGTGTTTGTATTTAATTATATTTTTGGTCGTTTATTTATTGTTTTTTTTTTACATTTTTATATAACAAATCTGTGTGTATCTTAGCATGATAATATAAGAAATAAAGACATCAGAAAGTTACAATGCCAACTCAGAAAGCTTAAAGGCCACGACGTTCCCTTGCATGATTCCATTTTGGTGTCACCTATTCAAAAGCTTATACGTAATATTGGTTTTTTTTTATTGTTTTCATGTTCCTTTTAATTAGGAAACATATATGATCTCCTAATCGTAATATAGATACCTGTGAAAAATCAAAATTAGGCTACAAATATAGAAAGTAAAAGTGAATTAAAAAGCTTTTTATCTTCTTTTTCTTTTTTGCTAAAAAGGTTTAAAAAGTGACTTATCTTGCCAACTTGTAGGTAAAAAAGCTTGTCGGATCTGACGTGGATCCGTGTGAATCTGTGATCATCTTCCTTTTTGGTTATGTCTATCAAAACTGTAAATTGTTACCGACTCTCCCAATGGTTTAATATTAAGCGATGTTTTGATTTTGCAATAATAATTAATTGTATTTATCGCTTACAAAAAAAAAAAAAAAAAANNNNAAAAAAAAAAAAAAAAATTAATTGTATTTATCCAGAGTAAATAGTAGGGTTAAATTCTAAACTGTCTAAAATAAGTGTTTTAGAGGTGAATTCGAATATTGTTATGGAAGAAACACTAATTTAACATGTTATTGTTTTTGGGAAAAAAAAAACTTCTCTCTTAAACTCTCTCTTTTAGGCGATTTCCGATGGCGGACGTTTTCCGGCGAGAGTGAAGAACGGCAAAGACACAAGACCGTCGTCGTCTGGTCTACGGGCTTCGCGTCTCTTCTTTTTCCACTCCAGTTCCAGACTCAACTTCGCTGACGGTGGGAGCCACCCCTGCAGATTCTCCCGCCGAAAGCATTGCGCAAGATCCTAGGTTCGTCTTAGCGGGTGGCGTCTTTCGGTCTCGGCCCCAGTCGTCCCGCTCAAGCTCTGGTACCTCCGCTTCCTTCTCTGTCGTTCGGTCTAGTTCCACGATGGAGTCTCCCACTCTCCATCACCGTTGTATGCAGAGCTTTCTCGTCGCTCTTGATGCAGTGCGCGGCGGCGGAGTCGTGGCTCAGCCTAGATCTGCGGTGGAAGTCCTCAACCCAGGTTTTGCTTGCTCTTTCTAGGCCGGCTATGTCTCCTCCTGAGCCTGTCCGGTTGGGTCTCGTTTCACGGGCTCGGGGCGGAGACGGTTGCTCTTCCACGGCGGAGCTTATCCCTGGATCAGTTTCTCTCTTGTCTGCGCTAGGGAATGGTAGATTTGAGGTCTCTGCCACACTATCAGGCCATTTGCTTGAACAGAGGCCTTCTGGGGAATTCGGCGCGTGGCGGCGATTCATCTTCTAGGCGACGGCGGTGGCGGCAAAGTGAAGATTTGCTAAGTCTAGGTTTAGGGTTTTTATTCTAGGTCTGGATAATTTTTTTCATTTTCTGTTCTAGATTTGGACCTTTATAATCTTGGATGTGATTTGGATCTTAATATTTGTGAAAATCCTTTAACAAAAAAATCATGTTATCATGATTTGAAGAGATTATGAAATTCTATTCGGACTTTTTTGGTTATCAAAAATAAAAATATTACTTGCATTTTTATTTTTATTTGTGGTTATGTATATGATAAATTATGTTTTTTCTGGAAAAATAAGAAAATAAAATGATTTTCTTTTAATTTATGTATAAAAAAGCTTTAAACATTACATAAAGAAAATTGATATTTTTAGGTGATTAATGGATCATTTTTTTTTGTAAATAACATTACATAAAGTTTTTCTGTTATTTGGAAATTAAAAAAAAAATTGAAATTTTGGTAGTTGCTATCATTTTAATTTTAGCTATATTTATTCCCCCTTTAACTATGTGATTATTTTTCTTTAATAAAAAAAAGCAAGACAAGAGCATATGCTTGATCTTATAATAGCCTTTAATCACAAAGAAAGTAGCTTTTTATCTCTCTGTGGCTTGATGACCCATTCATGACTCATCCATTACCACAAAAGATCTTCGAGAGCTTTGTTTCAACTGCCTCTTGTCTCTTTCTCTGTCCCTTTAAATACCTTCACACCGACACAGATTCATCATCACTCACAATCTCTCTCTTCCTCTCAAGAATCAAGAATCGTAAAGATTATATCCTCCAAGATGACAATGAGCAGAGTTCACCAACAACAAGTTATTGCATTTCCTGGATTCAAGACTTCTCCAAAAGGTTACTTACCTGATCCAGCTTCCATCAACAAGCTCCGAATCCCAACTTCTTCCAAGAAATTCGAAGGAAAATCGAATCTGAAAAAGAAGAAAATCGACAGCTTCACTAGTCGGAGCAAGTTAGGACCCAAGCTAACCGAAAC
This sequence comes from Biscutella laevigata subsp. laevigata, assembly GCA_900406315.1. Taxonomy (NCBI): domain Eukaryota; kingdom Viridiplantae; phylum Streptophyta; class Magnoliopsida; order Brassicales; family Brassicaceae; genus Biscutella; species Biscutella laevigata. The sequence continues at coordinate 10,817 of OVAU01003235.1, forward strand.
AGTCAAGAGAAAACTATCATTGGGAGCTAGGATCCTTCAAATGGGAGGCTTACAAAAGATCTATAAACAGCTCTTCAGAGTTTGCGAAGAAGAGAAACTCTTAAAGGCTTACCAATGTTACCTATCAACAACCGCAGGTCCCATCGCAGGCTTACTCTTCATTTCATCAAAGAAGATTGCATTCTGCAGCGAGAGATCGATCAAAGTGGATTCTCCTCAGGGAGATCTCATTAGGATTCATTACAAAGTGTCAATCCCATTGGAGAAGATAAAGGGAGTGAACCAGAGTCAGAACACGAAGAAACCATCTCAGAAGTACCTTGAAGTAGTCACAGTTGATGACTTTGACTTCTGGTTCATGGGCTTCTCAAGCTATCAGAAAGCTTTTAACTGTCTCGAGCAAGCTTTTAGCTATCAAAAATATAAAATAATTTTGAATAAAGACTGTTAAACTATATCTCTATAGTATTATATAAGAATCACTTTTAAGAAAGTAATCTTTAAATCAGTAAAA
>OVAU01003237.1:0-11329 GCA_900406315.1 Biscutella laevigata subsp. laevigata
TTTTTTAATTTGTGTGTAAAAACCTTAAACATCACTTAAAAGAAACCGAGGGAGTATGAAACGGAGGGAATACTCTATTTTCTTACTAATTTTTTTTTTTCCTTGCCAACAAAAATGAAAAGATCGATGATATTGCTTGCCAGCTTCGGTAGATTTTAATCGCACATATTCATTCACGACCACTACCAATGAAATTATGAAATTCTTTTAAGGGTTTAAAAAAACAAAAAACAAAACTTAATAACACTGCCTGTACTAATAAAAAATAACTGCAATTATCTGGTCATATGTACATAGAATTCCTGTGGAGTCTTATCATTGATCCCTTCCGTTTCTCAATATTTTAAGTTTAAGAGTTTTTTTACATTGATTAATAAAAACACAAAAACATAATTAATTTCATTTATTTTAGTCAATTAAAAATCATACTGCATAATATATTAATGATTTTTAGTTTAATTTTTTGAATTAAAAATAGAAAACATCATTTATAAAAAAAAAAAAACTTAAAACATCTTTTATAGAGAAATAAAGGGAGTATATATTTAAACATTTTTGATTCAAATGAGAATAAGTTAACCTACACAAAAATCCACCAGATATTTAGCTAATTAGTCATGCACATAAAATTACATCGAGTGTTTTAAATATTTTCCTGTAAATTGACTACTCAAGTCACTCCTGTTTTAAAAATTACTCAAGAAAAGTTATATTTGATAAATAAAATAATATTGCAAAGCCAAATAATGTAGGGACTTCTCTTGGTTTTCTTAGGAAGAAATGTATTATATGTACAATCCACCAGGATTTGTCTGTATTATATTTGGTAGTTTTCTTATAATATCTATCTTTGACCTAATTTGTCACCATTCAAATTTTATATGTTTTAAAAAGGAATAGATATTGACAAATTAAAAAAGATATATCTTAGGCTGTTTCTATTAGAGAGCTGGTACAATAGCTTACTAAATTTGGTGAAATCAGAGTCAATCACGTGAATTATAAATATATATATATGGAGATCATTTTCATATATTCTGTTGGCCACTATACGCGGTGCAGGTGCAGCCATTATCACACATGGAAGCATGAAATCGGTCTAGTATGATCTCAAATCTAACCCCACTTATAGATCAGATTCTAGACCGGCCACTCCATTAATTCGGAGAATACGATCCCATAGGGTTAATTTCCTCACCTGAGAGGCCTATGTTCGATTGGGCTGGGTAGCTTAAGATCTAAAATGTTCTAGTTAAGGATATCAAATGGACTGGTGGTTCATGGTTTGCTCGCATTCAAATTAGTTTAAATATTTTTCGTCCAACTTTTTTAGGTTCACGGTCCTACGAGTAGAACCGGATGGATATTGTGTGTCCAATAATCATAAAATGTTATGTCAAAACTTATTTGAGGAAAAATGTTACGATTATTTGTCATGGTATACAAGCGGACATATTTATTTAGACACAGTCAAATTCATTTGGACATATACATACCCACTTAGACTCGAAAAACCCAATAATCATAACTTTTTTTCATGTTCGTCCACAAACAAAATCATTTGGACGTAGACCTTATTGGAAACGGCCATAACCGAACTAACACTAAATTTAATCGGAATATTCAATTAGACATATCCATTTGGATCCGAACAATCCAATTACAGTCCTGATTCTAGCTATGATTAGGCACAAGACGAATACACTCGGACATTTGGCATCCAATCAAACTGTTACTAGTAATGTTTAATTCTGAAATCTTTAATAAACTTTTGAGTTGAGAATATGTAACACTACCAAACCGTTGACCAATTGATTGTTGGAGCTACGGACAAACCGGGTGGGAATTATTGAACCGAGTAATTAGGCCACTTTGGTAACGTTTAAATTGGGCTTGTTTAGTATTCTGTTAGGCCCAATACTTTTCACATTTGTTCAACGAAACACCTTCTAAAAGAATCAGAGGCTTTCTGAAGATCGCTCGAATTAACTTCAGACGTGGTTTGCTCAGTCCGGTGGGCAGCTGCGCTGAGGAAGGAAAGAGAGATAGAAAAAGGGAAGATACATATATATATAGAGAGAGAGAGGGATTGATTCAGTAAGAATGGCGATCAGGAAGCTTCTGCTTCTATTGAAACCGATTGATCCGTATCCGTTTCTTAAAGCAGAAGGGGTATCGCTCATCAAACACCCACATGTAATAATCCTCTCCACACTTTGTCTCATCTCGATTTTTGTAGCCAAATCATCTCCGTTTCGTTTTTTATTGAAGATGTTCGACTGAATTCAAGAGTGTAAGACCGAAACGTTGACATCGACGTTAACCCTCTCGTCTATGTAAAATGCGAAAGTTTGTGCTTCATTCTTGTTCGCATTGGGAATTTTATGAGTAGATGACTTGGAAATTAGCAAACTTAACTTTTTAGTTTCTTATCATATACACAAAGCATGCAGATGCATTGAGAATTCGATATCCGTATATGCAAATAAGTAAGTAAGAAATGCTTATCCTTAGTTTACTCACAAAACCATTAGTCTATCGTTTTTGTTGTTCTAATTTGTTTCTCAGGGCTTCTAATGGAAATAGAAGTTGTGCTTTTTTGCTGTGTGTTTAACAGGTTCTCCAATATCTAGAAAGCAGGTGCAAAGTACACAGGAATGCTATTAGTTTTTGTCAGGATATACTAAGTAAGAAGCAAGTCGAATGGAAACCCATTTCACGTAACGACTTATCTCATCCCATTCGTGATGTGGATATGGTTATCACCGTGGGTGGAGACGGTACCCTCTTGCACGCCAGCCATTTCATCGATGACTCTGTTCCAGTTCTAGGAGTCAATTCTGATCCAACACAAGCTCACGAGGTTTCGTAGCATAATTTTTCTCATATCCCCTGCTATGAATGTGCTATTTATAAAGAAGCCAAATGCTTTTGTTATAACTATAGGTGGAAGAACTGAGTGATCAATTTGACGCTAGTAGAAGTACTGGTCATCTTTGTGCTGCAACAGTTGAGAATTTTGAACAAGTAAGTTTGTTAGAGTAATTAAACATATTTATGCTTAGAATATTCAATGCCTAGACACCTTTAGTTTGAACATTTAGCTATCTGTTCATAGGTACTGGATGACATTTTGTTTGGCAGAGTGGTTCCTTCGAAAGTATCGAGAATATCAGTGAAGTTAAATTCAGAACCCCTTCTTTCACACGCACTTAATGACATTTTGATTGCACATCCATGCCCTGCCGCGGTTTCAAGGTTTTCATTCAAGTAAGAGCTTCTTACATTAAAAAAAAAGACGTTCTTTGAAAGATGATTATTTTCTGTGCCATTATTATTATCATCTCTCATTCATTTGGATAGAGTTGTTCTGGGGTACCCAGTCTGGTATTTGGTTGATGAAGTACAGAAAAACCAATGGAGATTGAGTTATTTTCAGTTCTGATTCTGCTCTGTTTAGTGACAACTTTAGTTAGAATAGTTTACAAAGTAACTTAAGATTTTAATTTTTCACTACTTTTGAGTTGGTTGAGTTGCAGCTATGTTTTGTTCGGGTATGGAAAGGCAAACCGATTTGGTTAATCTTTTCTTTGGTTTGGTTGGAACGGATTGTGCACCCCTATCAAACACTGAGCCAAAAATGTTCTTTACAATGTGCTTAGGATTAAGAACAAAGACGGTGAGACCTGTGCAAAGACAGTGAACTGCCGCTCAAGCGGTCTAAGAGTCTGCACAGCTGTTGGCTCAACTGCAGCAATGCGATCAGCAGGTGGGTTTGTGATGCCAATGTTGTCTCGTGATCTACAGTTCATGGTTAGAGAGCCAATCTCTCCCGGTTCAACTGCCAGTCAAATGCATTCAGCCTTCAAAACGGACCAAGCCATGGACGTTAACTGGTATTCAGACAAAGGGACTATCTACATCGACGGTTGTCATGTTCGCTACAATGTACAGCTCGGAGATACAATCGAGATATCATCTAATGCACCAGTCTTAAATGTTTTCTTATCTCATTGCTTCTCTCAGATCAAGGTACAAGATATTTGTTCATAAATTGAAAAGTTGGTACATTGAGAGAGCCTTTCAACCCCACTTGTCTATAGATATGGTAAAAGATTCTTATTGGTTTGAAAGATTAGTTGATTCTTGAATCTTTTGGTGCTTGAAGAAGTTGTATTGAAGTAGTCATGTTTCTCCAACCAAGAAACGTGGATGTATCTGATCCTCTTGTATAAAATGATATTTTAAGAATATAATCTATCAGTGATATCTTTTCCCGTGTAAATTTTTAATTTTGGAAAATATCATTTTCGAAATGGGGCCTTATTAATGATTGATCGATTCATGTTTCTGCATATTAATTAATGTTCTTCAAAAAATCTAAGTCTTATGTAGGTCCGTTTTTTTTTTTTTTTTTTTAGGTCCGAATTGTTAACAGTACGTGGCTTGATATTATCTTGATATCGTGCAATGGGAGATGTTTCGAAAAATCTCTTCGCTACCATTAAACAAGCGCCATTGTAAATTATAAAATGCATGAACAAGGCCATGTTGTTTAAAACATCTAGAATATTCACACCATGCAGATGAAATATTAAGATTAAAAAGGTAATTTGATTGTGATAAAAAAAATATTTAATATTTTAACCAAAAAAAAAAATATTTAATATTTGTTAATTTAGTCTTAGATAAACAAAATAAAATGAAAGTCGAGATCCCAACTTATAATTTAAAATTTTGAGTATATTAACTTATTTATACAATTATTTTATATTCTATTATTACTTTTTAGTCAATATATAAAATATAATTTTAACATTTTAAAGTTTATATTCACAATCTACTTCTAAAATAGTAAGCATTTGTTGGACATTATTTTATCCATGAAATATATTTAATCCGCGAGATTTGGATCTAACCCGCAAAGCCTTGCACCTAGCTAATAAGGATTTGTGCTTGATGATCGTATGAGCTTGGCGACCGCATAAACGTGCCCAGCAAATTCATGACTCTGACATTAAAAAGGAAATAGCCACCACCGAGTATCTTAGAACTGAGATAGAATCAAAAATTGGTTCAAAATTTTTTTTGTTCAAATATCAAAAAATCAAAACCAAATCGAAATGAGATAGAATCAGGAAAAAATACTAAAAACTCCTAAAATCTTATACTCATATCAGAAATTAATAGACAACGAATGGAACCCAAATCTAACCGATTAACCGAAAAGATATTTTCAACAAGATTGGTTCTAAAATTCAAGTGGTACAAAGACAAAGGAGTAACTACACACAGCCTCAAGCCTAAAAATGCTGCTCTCTTTTTTTTCTTTGGGACCAAATTTGCGATCATCTTATAGCATTACAGCTTGCCACAGCAAAGATGGCCTCCTGCATTTACGACACTCTGTATGACATAGCCACGTGTCTTCCCATTGTTCTCTCATAGCCTAAAAAAATATCCCCTTAAACAATCTCATTATTTCGTATTCTACCCCATCACTTATAATTATCCCATAAAGACCCCGCTATTTTACTATTTTATTAATTTAAATTGATATTTTCATACAACGACTAATCTAGAAATCAAACTGTAAGCTGTTATAGTCAGAATGTTATAAATCACACATTTTTCAGAAAAAGAAATCAAAGAATTTTCATTCAGACAAAACGGAAGAGAGTTTCTTAAACCATAAACCTCAAAGCCACGAGGAGACAGACCTACCTCCACTTTCTTTTCCAAAATTCATCAACTTTCAGAAGCCAAATCAATAAGGATTAATTTACGCTTTCTCAAGATTTGAATAAGTTTCAAGAAACATCACAAGTTTTCTGGTTGCTGAATGAGTTGGAGATAAAGAAAGATTTACAAGATCAGAGAGAATGAAGATTCAGTGCAACGTTTGCGAGGCGGCGGAGGCGACGGTGCTATGTTGCGCTGACGAGGCTGCGTTGTGTTGGACTTGCGATGAGAAAGTGCATGCAGCTAATAAACTCGCTGGAAAACATCAGAGAGTCCCTCTCTCCGTCTCTTCCTCTTCCATACCTAAATGCGACATTTGTCAGGTCTGAGCTCTTGATTTTGCTCTGAATTACTCATATTTGATTTTCTGTTTATCGAGTCTTTGATCTGATTTCAAATCACCCATGTTTTCGATTTTGTTTACTGTGAAAAAGCTTTAACCTCTTTAGGTTTAGAGAGGCGATGAATCTGATAACCTTTTTTCATTTTGGGATTTGATAGGAAGCCTCTGGATTCTTCTTCTGTCTGCAAGACAGAGCTTTACTATGTAGGAAATGTGATGTTGCAATCCACACTGTGAATCCTCATGTTTCAGCTCACCAGCGGTTTCTTCTGACGGGAATCAGAGTCGGTCTTGAAGCTGCAGACACTGGTCCTTCAGCTAAGTCATCACCAAGTAATGAAGATAAAACCATAGACACAAATCCCATTGCTCTATCTATGTCTGAGCCTCCAAAGATGACCTTTGATCATCATCACCATCAGGTAGAAGCTTTACCGGAAACTAAGGCAAGTGGACACATTTCGACAAAGCTTCCTCTAGCAAGCAGTGGATCGGCGACTGGAAGCATTCCTCAGTGGCAAATAGAAGAGATTTTCGGGCTAACTGATTTTGATCAGAGCTATGAATACATGGAGAATAACGGATCATCTAAGGTAACAGTTTTGCTATCTTACGTATCATTTGATTCAACATATTTTGGTTTCTCATTATGAAAAATGTATTTTGATTCAACTTTTCAGGCGGATAATTGTAGAAGAGGAGATTCAGACAGTTCTTCAATGATGAGATCCTCAGAAGACGATGCAGAAGAAGATAACAATAACTGCTTAGGCGGTGAGACATCATGGGCGGTTCCACAAATTCATTCTCCTCCTACAGCTTCTGGTCTAAACTGGCCTAAACATTTTAATCATCACTCTGTTTTTGTTCCGGACATCTCTTCTTCAACTCATCATACCGGTTCATCCCCTAACCGGTGGATTGGGAAACGGCGGCGACGGTTCTAACCATCTTTTGGCCTGTAGATGAAAGAGATTGGCCGGTTTGTTAGTAGTTGTGGGATCATATATAATGTTACTGTAGTTTGTCTGTGAGAGTCGATGCTAAAACAAAACAGAAAGATGATTGCTTCGTTAAAGCTTTGAAGGAGATTAAATTAGATTGGCTTCATAAGAAAAAACTATGATTCTATTATAATTTGTTTGTTGCCTAATCGTTGCAAAATTGGTTCGACTGATCCGAATCAGAGGTAAACCGAGTAAGTGTTTATCTTTCTGAACCATCATGAGAAAGCCACATTGAAAGGAAGATAACCGAAACTAAAACCATGTCAAATAGTACTCAGTTTGTTTCCATCATGCATATAACACTTGACCAAAATTTTCTATATTACATTCAAGTCGAGTAATCATCAAGTCAATCATTTTGTGTAATTCGTGTTTCGTAGAGTTGAAAAGAAAAAAAATCAGGACCGCTTTTTTCAAACTATATCAGAGTTTCAGTTGCTGCCAGAAGGAGGAGCACTCCAGGTAGGTGGAATCCGGTCGGAAACAGGCAAAACAGTAGTGGGCATGGTTCGGACATTGATATCAACAGGATACAATCGATACTCAATGTCAAGCTCCCTGCAAATCTTGGCAATCTCTTCAACAAGTTGAGATCTTCGAGCCCATTTCTCTCCCATGTCTTGATGATTCATTCTATGAGTCGGCCAGACAGCAATCTTGACACTGTTTAAAGACTCCATGTCTTTGAATACTATCATTGGCGCGGGATACCAATGATCCTTCTTCCCCTCAATATAACTATCACAACGAATGCAGAAAAATGGTGAATATAAGGATTTAAGGTAACTAAAAACTGTGAAGTTTGCAATGTACCTCGTGATTTTCTGCTTAATGAGGATGATTTTCTCAGCTGGAGTAGCAATGTGGATGGAGAATTCAATTCCGTCTCCCATATCGGGACTACGGTAAAAGTTTCCAATGGATCTAAGCCAGAGAAGACTGTTCGGGTACACCACTTTCTGGTTATCAAACCTTAAGAAAACTGTTGTCAATATGTTCATCTCTTCCACAACCATCTGCAGAAAAAGAAAGAGAGGGTTTTTAACATTAACACGCAAGTTTTATTTGCTGATTTGTGGTGTTTCTAATTTACCTGGACTCCATCGATTTCACATCGATCCCCGACATCAAACGGGTGTATCACAAACAAGTAGATGATAGACTCGAAGACTGTCTTGCACATGTTTCCAAATATGAATGCCACAACCACGACTTGCGAACTCATGACCACGAGGAATTTGGTGGAAGTGATTCCGAGTATGATAAGCCAGATAATGAGTATGATGATCCCAACCAAAATATTGACAATCTTGTGAAGCCTGTTCACTGCTGTTTTGGTGTCGTTTAACGTCAATGCAAGAGCTCTTCTCTCTCGAAAAGCATTCACCTGTGCAAATACATTTCAGTCACAATGATTAAGAGGTAACTACAATATTATCCAAATTTCTTACCACCCAGTTTTTAAGAGACGATTTGCTGATCCGTTGTGTCTCAGATGCTCCTTCAAATAGACTTAAAGTCTTCAAAGCTTGATCATCTGGAAGAAACCGCATAATGTCCTTCGAGTAGATGAATCTAATCAAGAAAACGTGCAACTGCTACTGGTTAATATCCGTAATGTGATATGGTGATGTAAAAGGAAAGAGTGATTTACTAACTTTGATCCTGGCTTAGCGACATTGTGAAAGATCTTTCTTGCGGCAAGCTTTGCTTCAAATTCACTTCTAATTTGGTTTCCCTTATCATCATCCAAGTTTGGATCTTGTAGCTGTTCATCAAGAGTGGTAAGTGATCCATGCCGTATTATATTCATCAGTCTCTTCATATTCCATGCGGAAACGTTCTTAGTATTCAGCTTATGAAGGCTGTCGATCGTAATCCCTTTTTTGTCTCCTCCACCTTCAGAGAGAACACGAGAGATCAGCTGGCTTTTCCCGGTCATCATTGGACTTCTCTGAGCCCCTGACGGAGTCTCAACACCAACACCACTAGGATTCTGAAACTGGTTAACCTCAACGCTGATTCTCTCTTCTTCTTCTTCGTTTCTTTGGATCTCAATCAAAGGAGGTCCCGAGAGCGTTTCAATCACGTACTGAGTAAACAAAGACTCCTGAATCCTATCGAAGTAAGTACTCATATGGAACGAAGAAGCAAGAACCTTAACCAACAATGTCTTGACGAGCCACAACAAGAACCCAACCACCATACAGACAATGATCTTAGTAACAACCCGAAGCGCCTTGGTGTTTGCTGCTTTAGCCACTTTTTCATCGAACAAGAAATGCCAAGCGAGTAAAACAAGTCCCACCCATAAGCAATTCTGCACAGGTTTTCGGACACCGTAAACGAAATACAAAACCCTTTTTCTCAGAAGGAAGTTCCTTTCGATGAAGAAGACGACTATCTTAACGATCCAACTAGAGACCAATCTACCGCATATCAACACTAAAACCATAGTTTCCCATTTCCAGAGCTTAAGTTCCCAGAGTATCTTCTTACGCAAGAAAGGTATCACAAGAGTGCAAACCAACGCTGCAATTATCAGGAGCAAGCTCAACCATTCCAATACAATCCATAGACTAAGTTTATCTTTCCTGTACTCTTCTGGTAAGTCCTCTTCAGCAAACGGATCATCTTCTTCTTCTTCTCCTTGAGTTTTAGGGGTTTTCCCGAATAAACCTGATTTCAACTGCCCTGATTTCGGAATTCGACCTGATTTCATCTCCGCCGCTTGAGATGGCAATGGCGGCGTAGGTGGATCCGAAAGCCGAGACCTAGTTCGCGCCTTAAGCAAATTGCTTGTGCTTTTCTGAATGGGAGAGTTTCCACTGCACTTGACAACTTCTCCGTCGCCTCTATCGTTGCTGTTGCTGTCTCGTTTATTGCTGGGTCCAGCCAAAGAGGATCTCGCCGACGCCGGTGACTCCAAGACCGAAGTAAGACCCTTGGATTGAAGCTCGTCCATATTTAAGTCCATATCTAAAGAAAAATCACCAGAAGCTTGCTGTTTATGAAGAAACTGACCAATAAGCTTGGTGGGAGGATCCTCGCCGCGAGGAAATTCAAAACCCTCATCCTTTTGCTCCTCCTCCTCGTTCTTGACGGTGGAGACCTCAACATCAGCAGAAGCCGCAACATTATGCTCTTTGTGGAAGTTACCTTGTCCATCAGTCCAGAAATCGTAACTTCCGTCTCTGTATATCCCTCCCACAGTCTCTCCGGAGACTCCATTACCGCTTCCTTCAGCATCGCCAATCTTAACGACAACTTCCCGCCGCTCAGGCGAATCGACGGACATGTTTCGCACGAAAGCAAGAAAAGAAAGAATCCCCAGGGAAGTTGGAGATTCGAGAACAAAAAATCAAGATTAGAAAGAAAAAGAAGCAAGAAAATTGTCACACTTTTGGGTAACTGTGAAAACAAGAAGAGAAAACGCTTTTGTGCTGATGACTTAGACCAAGTACCACGGTCGTTTTGTGTGGTTCTTGGACCCTTTCTAGGGCCCAAAAAATATTAGAAAATGTCCGGACCAGTTTCTTACTAGAAGGTCTGTCTCTTTGCCTAGAGACGTTCTTCGTCTCTGAAGAAATTCCACGCGTCACGAAGAAGAAAGGAGACGCGAGCGGCGATTGGAAACGGCGGTCATCTCCGTCGATTTCCGGCGAAAAAGAAGCCGAAATCGGCGGTGTCCAGTCAGATAAGTTCATTTCCACTCTAAATCTCTCTTTTTTCTTTGGTAATTTTGGAAAAGGGTTTGAAGATTTTTGGATTAGGGTTTCAAAGAAAATCGATTTGGGGATTCCGTTTGATATTGGGATAAATCGAGTTCTTATGCTTAATTAGTATGTTATAAGGTGGTAATTCGATGTTTTGATTGAGGAATCGAAATGAAATTAGGGTTTATCTTGATTTGAAACGAAAAATTTGAGGGATCTGTTGAGCTGTTTGATTGAATCGATTTATTTGAGATATTTCATGAAAACGAAATAGAATTAGGGTATTTTTTAGTTGAAATCTGAAATGTATTTTTTGAGTTGCTATTAACAGTTTATTCTTAACATTATTGTGCAAAATATAGGATTTAAGAAGCCAATATTGGATCTGATTTCNAAATATAGGATTTAAGAAGCCAATATTGGATCTGATTTCGTGTCTGGTTCTGCATCATCTCTATTCTGGATTTGCAAGGTAATTCTGTCTTCTCTCTAGACTAATTTAGTTTCTGGATAAAATGATT
>OVAU01003238.1:0-10269 GCA_900406315.1 Biscutella laevigata subsp. laevigata
CTATTAAAATATCGTAATATTATAATTCAAAAAAAATCACCGCGCATATAATGCGGGTATAATTCGAATATATAGTTATATACACAGCTAAATATCCCACAATACGCGTCGTTTTTAATCAACTTTGCCGTTTTTCTTCCTTCCCACTTTGTTTTTTTTTTTTTATAGAGAAAATGACAAAAATAAAAGGAGTGTTTTGTTATCTACAAAAAATAATTGTGTAATTTTATAAGCATTTTTGTGTTCTTGTTTTATTCATAAGTCAACAAAGATTAAAATATTAGTATTAAATTGTCAAAAGTCGAACACTGTTTTCCATTTGTTAATGTATTTGTATTTAGATTCCCCATCAAATAAGCTAAATGGCATGTGCAAGCATTTTTCATTAATGCTTCGTAACATGGAACCAATGAAAGAATCTCGAAATTAACAATAGTAGATTGATCCAGGTAATTTAAAATCTCAGGGATTGACCGAAATTTAGAAACTGTTTAGATCATTTGATGAGGTGACTTATGCATCGATTTCTCGCTCTGCTAACAAGTCTGCTAATCAACTTGCTGCAAGTGTGATTAATGAAGGAAGATTTCGTCCTTATTTAGCTGTTAATGCTCCTTCCTGGCTTCGTTCTTTTTTGGCCAATAAAGCTGGTTAATTTTGTTTCTTTCTCTATATCTCTTTGTTTTTGTTTTGTATTTTGTACCTTTTTGTTGTTTAATATAATACCCTTGACAAAAAAAAAACAATTGTAGATTAATATGGCAATTGAAAATATTTTTTTTTTTAAAATGTAAGCCACAAGGCATGAGACTTTTAACCACCACACTACGAGAACTTCTTGTCAATTGAAAATATTTAATTTATCTATATGATAACTATTAAAAAAAAATCTATATGATAACTATATAAATAATCATGACAAATTAAAACAAAATCGCTTATTTCATTTAGACCCTCTCTGGAGGCTCTCCCTGGTTTGATACTCCCTATCGAGAATCTCTTGGGAACTAAAACGGGAAGTTGTTTCACTCTACATACCATCTCATCATCGTCACACTTCCCAACACTTTTCCGACTCTTCAACGGTGACGCAAGCCTCATCACTAATCTTGATGGCGAAAATGACCTCCTCAGTTATGCCGTAGTTGACTTTCTTAACAACCCTAGTCGGAGAAATCAATGTTTTACGAGACTTCTTACTCAAGCTATCATTTCTTGCTGGAGAAATAAATGCTTCAAGGGTGATTCTTTTTGGAGAAATGCACGGTTTATGAGCTGAGCTATTGCCATTTCTCAGTAAATGATCTTCTGAGCTTCGCAACTGTTGATATATTTGGAGACTTCTTGCCGGAGTTTCTAGAAGGAGAAATCGATGGTATAGGCGACTTCTTTCCCAAGTTAACATTTCTTGCTGGAGAAGTGATGCCTCTAAGTGACCGCCTCATATATTCTGCTCTCCTTGGTGCCATCTCCCCCACTCTTCAGCCGTTGCTCTCTATTGCTACAACATCTGCCGAGATCTGGACAACGCTTACAACATATGCAAAGCCGAGCACACTTCAAACATTTGAAACATCAACTGAAAACTGGAAAAAGGACAACAAATCAATCAACGATTATTTCCAAGGGTTGACAACGCGTTTTGATCAAATTGCACTTCTGGGTAAGCCTCTTGATCATGAAGATCAAATTGAATTTGTGCTTGAGGGACTTCCAGAAGACTACACAACAGTTATTAATTAGATAGAGGGACGTGATGTCTCTCCCACACTTACTGAAGTTTTTGAAAGACTTCTCAATCATGAAGTTAAACTTCAGACTGCTGCACCATCACCAACACCGATCTCGGCTCATGTTGTAACCTACAATCGCCAACACCATAAGCAGTCAGTTCGTTCTCAACACCGCTACAACAACAGTAACAATCGCTATACTCAGAACAACAACATACCTTCGTATGTACATCAACAACAGGTTTATCAGTCTCGACCTGATCAGCGCCCGCTTGGTTATCAAGGACGTTGTCAACTGTGTGGTATTCATGGCACAATGCAACTTCACACAGCCACTCACACCTCCAGTCCAACTTCTTGGTAGCCACGTGCTCATCTAGCTGCTGCTCTACCCCTGCTCAACACACCAAATTAGATCCTTGATATGGGTGCAACGCATCATTTGACGACTGTCCTACATCATCTGTTCTTGCATCAGCCTTACACAGGTGGTGAAGAGGTCATGATTGCAGATGGATTTGCGCTTGGGATCTCGCACACTGGTTCCGCTTTACTCCCTACACCCTCTTCTTCTATTAAGCTTCATAATGTTTTGTTTGTCCCGAACCTGCACAAAAACTTAATATTAGTTTACCAACTGTGCAATAAAAACAAGGTTTCAATTAAGTTCTTTCCTACTTCGTTTCAGGTGAAGGATCTCAACACGGGGGCACGATTACTCCAAGGCACCACGAAAGATGAGTTGTACGAGTGGCCGACAAAAGCAGGACCAGTTCTTACCTATCTAGCCTCCTCAACTCAGAACACAAGCTTCTTATCATGGCATTCCTGTTTGGGACACCCATCCTCTTTTATTCTTAAAACAGTTGTTTCTCATTTTTCTTTGCCAATTTCAGACTCAATGAAAAACACGTTCTCTTGTTCTGATTGTCACCTAAATAAAACTCATAAACTACCCTTTTAAACAAACACAATTACCTCACATCATCCTCTTCAATACATCTACAGTGATGTTTGTACCTCCCCTGCCATTTCCTCTGACAATTATAAATACTATGTCATTTTCATCGACCACTTTACAAGATATACTTGGTTCTACCCACTCAAGCAAAACTCTCAAGTGTACGACATATTCAAAGCGTTGGTCGAGATTCAGTTCCATCATAAGATACACACCTTCTATTTTGACAATGGTGGTGAGTTTGTGGCTCTCATGCCGTTTCTGGTGGAACACGACATCTCTCACTTAACTTCGCCACCACACACGCCGGAGCACAATGGTATATCAGAAAGGAAGCACAAACATCTTGTTGAAACTGGACTCACCTTGCTCCGTCAGGCTGCTATTCTGAAACAGTTCTGGCCGTATGCGTTTGCTACAACTACATATCTCATCAATCGCCTTCCAACTCCGGTTCTCGCTAATCAATCTTCGTATGTAAAACTCTTTGGTATTGAACCCAACTATGGCAAATTGAGGGTATTCAGTTGTCTCTGCTTCCCCTGGCTCCGTTCATACGCTCAGACAAAACTAGACGATCGTTCAGCCCCGTGTGCTTTTGTTGGTTACTCATTGACACAAAGTGGGTATCTTTGCTTGGAACCAAAATCTGGTCGTATCTATGTCTCGAGACATGTCCAGTTCGTCGAAGACTCATTTCCCTTCCGCACTTCGCTTTCTCCTCCTCCGTCAACACTACCAACTCTCGCTGAAATCATTTATCGCAACGATCCCTCACTGGTGTCGGTGTTACCTCGTCCACTCGTACAACCTTCTCCTCCTGTGCTCTCGTCGTCGTCGTCGTCCCAAGATTCTGATCCTTCGCTGGAATCGTCGGAGTCAACCCAAACCCACCTTCTCAAATGCCGATTCCTCCTTCTCTTGACTCCCAGGTCACGACACCACCATTACCATCACTCCCGATTCCTTCCACAAACAACCACACCATGAATACCCAAGCAAAGAACAACATCACTAAATCTCTTACCAAATTCTCCTTCACCGCTCATACCCAACCTCTTATCCCAACCACGGTTCCTCAAGCGTTGCGAGATCCTAAGTGGCGTAAGGCCATGACTGATGAGTTAGATGTTGTTACCAGAAATCACACATTCAATCTTGTTCCACCTGCATCACACCAGAACGTTATTGATACAAAGTGGATATTCACACTTAAACATTTACCTTTAGGTGCTCTTGACAAGTATAAAGCAAGACTCGTGGCTCGCGGTTTTCACCAACAATATGGTCTGGATTATGCTGAGGCGTTTAATCCTATCATCAAATCAACAACAATCCGTGTGGTTCTGGAACAAGCAGTCAGATCACATTGGTGCATCCGACAATTGGATGTTAATAACGCTTTCTTGCAAGAAACGTTACAAGAGGAGGTTTACGTCTCTCAACCTCCGGGGTTTATTGATCGGGATCGGCCTGATCATGTCTGTCGATTATGCAAGGCGTTGTATGGGTTGAAGCAGGTGCTACGTGCCTAGTATGATGAACTGAAACGTGCGTTGATTGGTCTGGGATTCGAGAACTCGTTCGCAGATACCTCTTTGTTCATCATTACTTATGGCAGTGAACGTGTCTATATTCTGGTTTATGTCGATGATATACTCGTGACTGGCAGGTCCTCTTCTCTTGTTGACAAACTGATTAAGACTTTGGCTATAAAATTCTCGATTAAGGACCTTGGGGAGTTATCTTACTTCCTTGGTGTTGAAGCTCAGCGCACACACAAGGGACTACATTTGATGCAACAGAAGTATGTCGCTGATTTACTTCAGTCCATGAACATGACGAATTCTAAGCCTGTTACTACACCGATGTCACCTACATCGCGTCTTACACTCACCTCAGGTACTCCTTTATCTGATCCCACTGAGTATCCTCGCGTTGTTGAGAGCTTGTAATACTTGGCTTTGACAAGACCATACCTCGCCTTTGTTGTAAACAAGCTTTCGCATTATATGCATAGACCGACTGAGGATCACTGGCAGGCAGTGAAACGTGTTCTAGGATACCTTGCAGGGACTCCTACACGAGGTATCTTCATTCGAGCAGACTCTCCTCTCACATTTAACGCTTATTCGGATGTCGATTGGGCAGATGACATGGATGACTACATCTCTACCAGTGCTTACATCTTGTATTTGGGTGGGACACCGATTACTTGGTCTGCTAAGAAGCAGAAAGGAGTTGCTCGTTCATCGACCGAAGCTGACTATAAGGCTGTAGCCAACACCACATATGAACTTCACTGGGTTTGTTCCTTACTCACTGAGCTTCGCATTCCTCTCCCATCAGCTCCGGTGATCTATTGCGACGATGTTGGAGCCACTTATCTGTGTGCTAACCCGGTGTTTCACTCTCGAATGAAGCATGTTGCACTAGATTACCACTTTATTCGCAGTCATGTTCAGTTTGGTAGCCTGCGTGTCTCTCATGTCTCCACCACGAATCAACTTGCTGATGCCTTGACGAAGTCGCTACCTCTTGCTCGGTTTCAAGAACTTTGCTCCAAGATCGGAGTGATTGATTTCCCTCTGTCTTGTGGGGGCATGTAGATGATATATATGGAAACAAGTATAATGTATATTAGGAAACTCTGTATTATACCTAATTCCTCTACACTTATATATTCCCTGTAATCACTCGATCAATACAATCAATACATTACAAACCTACAGTTCCAACAAGAGACTGCAACTTGATTGAAGAAAACTCTGTTTGGGCGAGAGGCTTCCAAGAAAAGAGTTGGGAGTAAAGACTCTAGATCTATTAGAGGCTTTATAGTTGGAAAGACTCTCGGAAAAGTGAGAAGTTTAATGTTAGAGATTTCTTATATTGATTTGTGATTAGATTCTTTGAGATTATACTTGATATTATGGTTTTGGGAAGTGTCGTATGAGACCTTCATTGGCGATCGTGATGAGATAGTGAGTGATTCGTATTAAACATCTTGTAATTCAGTCTGGTTATTCTATAAAGATAGAGCTTTGATTATTGAACTCTATCAGTATTCCTGAGAAGATATGAGTTGAGAGAAGGAGCTACCATCGCCGCTTTCTTGTGCTTCTGTGGAGTTCTTCTTGCAACCATTCTCTATTTGGCTTTGCAATTAAAACAAATTTAGGAATCATTTGAGTATTTGTTTTGTTTTAGTTTCATATATTTTAGGTTATTTGAACAAAAATCATTTAAAATCAATTTTTTTAATGTAACAAAAATAAATTATTTTCCATTTCAACTATCCAAAAATATATGAAAATAATTAAGACATCTTTAAAAGGTTAAAATATTTACCTAATTTTAATAAATATTAAATTAATTAATCATATTATTTCTCATATTTAAATTTATTTCAAATGTATTGGATACATATTGGTTTGTAATTTGATATCGATTCAATTCCGGTTCTTTGACTATAAAAATTTGAATATGTTATATTATTCAATTAAATTCTATTTGATTAAATACATTTTACTTCAGGTTAGATTGGTTCGGATCCACCAAAATCGAATAAATTGCTTGGCCCTTTCATTAATTTTCTCAATTCGGATTTGATTTTCTAAGTGAGAAAGAATTGGAAGGATCTGTTACCTTTTTTTTATATATGAGATCTGTTATATATATTCATGCCTTCTGTTGTAAAAGAGCGAGTGAATTGTATACAAACTCGGATTAATTCGCTAACTTGTAGGTGAATTTCACCTTCAAGCAAACATAAAGATACTAAAAAGTAAAAACCCCAATATCCAAAATAGAAGGTCCAAAAACTGTCCTTATCGATCCTCTCAAGTCCACTTGATCCACCAGAGACCATTTGTGCTGTGACGGCCAACAAAAGGCACGTAACCCTGATTGTGATAGAAGAGCTGCTTCCTCCCGCGACACGTGGTCATCATAACAGGATGATACCTATTCGAATTTGAAAAATAAAAAGATACAAAATCTCATTTGGTTCCTACCCGCAAGTAAGCTCTGCTATGGCCTTCGCTTGAATTTCAGAAACTCGGAGAAATATATTCAGAAAAGAGACGTGAAGCTGAAGGAAGACTAGAGTTCAAAAAGGACCGACAAGGAAGCCAAGTTGAAGATGATGCAAGATATACTTGATCGCAGTAACGCCGAGATAAAAAACCAAATTTTCCCAGTCTACGACGAGACGTAATTCAGATGCCCTACGTGCAGAGAAGCTTGTATACTTTAATTCTAAGCTGAGTGGTAAAAAGGGATCAGGTACACATATTAGTTACACAATTTCATGACTGCTCGAACAACTGCTACATCAGCCTCACGCTCGCGCTCGGCAGCCACAGTTTCTACACCCAGTGCCGTTAGGCGGAGAGGACAATCAGGCAAACTTCTCGCACATTCAGGTCCCTGATTTCTCCCAGACCACGGGAGTTGGAAAAAATAGTGTCCGCTCACAGGGGAGAAGCTCTGTCCTCGCAAAGGCTGTAACTGAATAGGAAAAGGAGAAGCTGCCAAGGCTAACAAATTTCAGAAAAGGTTGCTGCTGAGATGGCAGACTTTTCTCGACTGCCTCAGAGGATGGTGTATCGATACATCTGAATCTTGAACAAGAGCAAAAATGGATAGATCTTAATAATCTTGGAATGGGTATCAAATGAGAAAGAAATGGGAAGACTCTTCTTCCATCACAAAATCAGTGCCAACAGGATGTGATAAAAGGGTTGAAAAGGCTCCTGAATTTTGGAAGAAAAAACCGTGAGCCTGAATATCTGCTACAACTTACTTCTGAAGGGATGAGATGATGACCCTAAAGATGAACGCCATCTTGCAAATCCATCCTTATGATAGCTTTAACAAGAACCAGCAGTGAACAAGGTAACAACGTATATTAGTCCCAAAGTACTATTTTCCCTATCATCTATGCTAGAGTTACCAGCCGCTTTGTTCACCTCATTTCAGGACAAGGAATATCAGACTGCACGAAGTTCTATAAAAGATCATGAATTTTGTGCTTAACTGATTTTGAAGACAAGAAACATTGCAGGAACTTCTATAAAAGATAATTAATTATATGCTTAACTGAGTTTGAAGACCAGCAAAAGAAACCAAACCAAGATTCAAAGTTTTATAACTACTTAGTATTAAAACTACTAAATCTACCGGCTCACACATATTATATCACATTTATCCATGATAATAAGTTTAATATAACCTTTGCATCCCCAATTGACCCCATGAGAATTTTGGCCAATGAAATAATCCTCTCCTTCGTCTGTTCTTCCATATCCTATAAGTAGGATACAATGGAGAAGACGATTCCTGTTGATATTTGGCAAGTGAAAAAAATCTTCCCCCTGTTTACAAAAATGTAAAAAAGTCTAAATTAGTTTCCTATCTACTTCAAAAACGGTGTAAATTGTAAAAGTTTATAAATAACCTTGTAACGAGTGAATGGCAACTTCATTTCTACTAGCAAACCGACTGGGTACTCGTCTAACTTTACTCGAACATAAGCAGCATCCACATCTGGGATGCGATCAAAACTTTCATGAACTCTGTTCCCTCTAGCTCCAACCTAAGTATTTATACATATAGAAAGTTTAGGATTAATATTTAACAAAAAATTAAGTAATTTAAAGATTACAGATCTTCTTACCGATTGAGTTCTGTTTCCTACAGACTCCTTCAAAATTCCCTTTTCCCTTATATGCTTAAAAGCCAGTTTTAGATTAGGTAGTGCAAAACTGTTTGAAGAATCTCTTTTGATATGCCCAACCAATTCTCTAATTGAAAACTCTAACTGCAGGTCCTGAGATACTCCTTTGTTGTGGATAGCTTGAAGAAGACGGGTCAAAACTATGGCCCAGCAGATATCTACGCTTACCAATATTAAATTAGTAAAGAAAAATTATTCATTAAGTATTTCAATTATAAATAGGTTGAAATTCACCTTCTTCGCCTTGGTCCATAACTTCAGAAATAACTCCCTCATCTATAGTGTGATCTTGAATGAGAGAGTTAACAATCCCTAGCAACTACACAAGGAGCACGTATGTAAAAAGCTTTGATCAAAATCAACATTTGTATTATCTATTTTACGAAAGTTACCTGCTTAAAAGTTGGTTCAGGTTCTTTCGATGCTTTTGAGGACGACGCTTCAGCTTTTTTTAAAGCGGCTTGTTCTTTCAGTTGTGCTCTTCTGTTCTTCTTATTACTACCCGCTCCGATACTACCACCTCCCGCTCCGACTCTATCGTATCCGCCACTATCGTCTCCGACACTATCGTCTCCGACACTATCGGCTCCGACACTATCGGCTCCGACACTACCGGCTCCGACACTACCGGCTCCGACACTATCGGCTCCGACACTACCAGCTCCGACACTACCAGCTCCGACACTATCGGCTCCGCCATTACCGGTTCCGGTAAACTCCATCGCTGCTTTCTGTGATGAAAAATATAAATCGACGAAGCAGCTAAACCCTAACCGATGAACAGCTTAAAAAAGGCAATAAATGTAAATGGAGAAAACTTCTAAGACTCAACAACCTAATATAGTTTTAAGTAAAAAATCTTAACAATGGGTATATTGTAGACTACTTACAGAGATGCGAAAGACCCCTTGAAGGTTGCTGGGTTGGCTTGTGAAACTTCAAGCTGAGAATAAAAGGAAGAAGCAAAACCCTGAGAATAAAAGGAAGAAGCAAAACCCTAAGAATAAAAGGAAGAAGGAACACTGGATAAAACAGTGTGATCTTTCCTTTTGTCCTTTAGTAAACCAAAACTGTTTAAAACTTTTAATTATTTTTTTTCTTTTCGTTTAAAGACAAATCTTTTTGCTCTAGAAAATACAGACAAGAGAAATAAGAATATGTTTCCGTTTTTTAATAAGTTGGCATATAATCAAAACTAGAAATTATATCCGTATTATATGCGGGGTAATATGCTTTTAAATTATAATGTTATGATATTTTTAATTTATAGAAAATTATATTTTAAAAATTAAGCAGTGATTAATAAATAATTTTCTGTAAATTTATTTAATTTTTAATGTTTTATTTCGGATAGAATAATAATATTAGTTATATATTAAATTTGGATCATGATTTTACCTGTTGATTAACTCATTTGACCATTGTATCGATGATAAAATTTTAAATGAATTTTTGAAAAATGTCGTTTAAAACACGTTTCTAGTTAAAAAAAATCAATATTAATATAATTTGATTGACTGTTATACTTACTAGAAATATACCCGCGCATGCGCGGGATTATTTTAAAAAATTTATTTATTATATTTTTGTATAATATAGGTTAACCTCTACCATTTACGATGAATTTATAGATTTCTTATATTTTTATATTGAAATTCATAATTGTGGGAGGGACTGTTTAGTCGAAGGTTAGGTTTGGGGAGACTACAAGGTTCGAATCAAGAATTTCAAGATTAATAAACATGTGTGTTATGGCCTTACAAAACCATTAAGTACTCTTTTAATTTGTATCTACTCTTCTCTTGAATCTCATGTATTTGAGTCCCCACTTCTTTGTA
>OVAU01003239.1:0-11328 GCA_900406315.1 Biscutella laevigata subsp. laevigata
CCAAGAGATTATGTGTCACTCTTGGATTAAACATGTGATGACTAATTGACACTTGTCAAAGCGTGTGATGACTAAGAGGCACTTGTCACAATGCATGAAAGAATAAGCTAATAGCATAGACACTTGTCATTAATCTCTACTATGATGGATGATTGAGAATTAAAGAGAAAGTGCAATTGAGTCCTCTCCTCACCTATAAATAGATGTCTTGACTCCATCACAAGATCATCAAAACATCACTTGAGAAACATAAGTGAAACACAACATTAAAGAAAGAAAGGTTTATAGGGAGATGAGAGAAATCTCAATCTCCAATTAAAGGATCGAGTCACCTCCATAACCGTTCACAAAGATTTCCGCAATATCCATGAACTGAGGTAACTCGTAACCTTTCTTAATAGTCTATTATGTGATTAATTATGGGTCTAAAGATCTTGGGGTTCATCTATCTTTTATATATGTATATAATTGATATTTATATACATAAGAGAATTATGCTTACAGTTAGACCTTGGTGAAACGTTATATTTAAGCTCTGAAATAACCTATTGTTGAGGACATTAGTGATAAAGTTGTAAAGGAGAGAACAGAGATGTTTGTAAACAGATTGAAGAGCTTATTTTGAACTAAGATCTTAGTGGATTCGGAGCCTTCTCCATGAGACATAAGATCCATCCCTTAGATCCGAACTCGTTAAATCTAGATGTCTTTTACTTTTTGTTCTAAATCTTTTACTAGTTCATCTAAATCATCATTCACCCGAGAGTTTTAATCCATGATTCAAGCAAAAGATCATTTCTTGTGAGATTCGAAAGAACAAGTGTGTTCATTGGAGAGTTACAAGAAGTATTCTTGAGTGAAACTTCACAAAATCATTAACTTCTTTTTAAAATATCAGAATCTTTAGACACAGAGGATCTATCATTAGAGTTCACAAATCAAAAACATTGAATCTACAAATTCTAACAATCTTTAAAACTCCCAAAAAAACGGCCATGAAAAATGGAAGGAAATATGCTTCAACTATGGCGTTAGTGTGGAACTCTGTTTCTGCTTTGTTTATAACTGAACAAGTTTAACTTAGATGTTTCATCAAACAAAACTATTATAGATGTCAACTAGAGAAAAACACTCTCGCTCTTAACACTCTCTCTTTGGCAATTTTCGGCAGTCGTTGGAGATCTCCGTTGAGCGTGAAGAGTGGCAGAGCTTCAAGTCTTCCGTCGCATGATACGGCCCGCGTGCTCCGTGGTGCCTCTTTCCCCCTTCCAGGTCCGGGCTCAGCTCAACCGACGGCGGGATCGAGCCACCCATGTAGACCCTCTCGCCGGAAGTTAGCGCATGGCTCTGATTCACTCCTTGGCCGGCTGCTCCGCCGACCGGTCTCCCCGTGGTCCCTACAGTGAGCGTCGGTAACACTTCTGCTTCTCTTTGTCTGTGGTCTTCTTCCGCGGAGGAGATTCTCCCGATCTCCTCCTCCGCTGCTTGTTGGTTCTTCTACGACGG
The DNA here is from genome assembly GCA_900406315.1 of Biscutella laevigata subsp. laevigata. Lineage (NCBI taxonomy): Eukaryota > Viridiplantae > Streptophyta > Magnoliopsida > Brassicales > Brassicaceae > Biscutella > Biscutella laevigata. The sequence goes on from OVAU01003239.1 coordinate 1,507, forward strand.
TCCCTAAACTAAGCATGGCGGCAGGGTCAAGGCCAGTGGGTTCTTCCGTCGCCGTAGCTCCGCGGCCCCGGTTTTTTGCGAGTTATCACGGTAAGTTTTCGGTTCTTATCAGATCCGTCCGGATTGAGTCCCGTTCGGAGATTTTGCGGCAGAGGCGATCTCTTCCGGCGTAGCCCTCTCTGGCCGGTTTAGCTGTGTCCCTTTCAGCGGTAAGCTCCGGGAGTCAGAGGGTTAGCCTCATCTTCATCCCTTGGAGCCAAAGCCTTCTCAGAAGCAGTTGAGGCGTGCGGCGGCGATTTCAGACCAAGGATAGTGGCGGCGACTAGGGTTTAGTTAGGGTTAGCTAGGGTTAGGTTCTTTTGGGCCTTGACCTTTGTTTTCTCTTTCTCGGCTTCTCTAGGCTTTTGTAATCTTAGGCCCTGGTTTGAACTTTTTTAAATTAATAAAACTTAAAAAAAACAAAAAAAAACTATTATAGATGTTTAAGTTTTATTTATATAACTATAAAGATATATGAATACAAAATCCTAAATAAACTAGTCTGAGGACGACCGTAGAGATCTACTCGGCTGAGAACAGAAAGGAAAGTGATCAATTTCAAAGGAAGACATATTATTTTTATCATCAACATTCATGTTCCATATAAAATCCAATGAGCTTTCCCAAGATGGAGAAACAAGAGGTGAGTGACTTAACCAATAGCTTTGTTCTGTGTATATGTCTTTAACCGGTTTGATTATGTTCACATCAATTTCTCTCCATATATCATCATCCATTGACTCTTCGGTTTCTTCATCTTCTCCGGTGTCGTAAAAGCTCACCTTCTTAGAAGAATCTTGAGTATTGGTGGTGGAAGTTGAGGACACATGACGCTTCTTTTCTTGAGCTTTCTTCCTCATATGAGTCCTCCAGTAATTCTTTATCTCGTTATCTGTTCGTCCCGGCAATTTCTGAGCTATCTTTGACCACCTACATATACATATGAACGTATAAATAAGTGTTAACCAAATGATATATGAAATTATATTGTTAAGTATAAGCAGGTCGACCTTCTACTAAAACAAATAAAACTAAGACTTTAAGCACCAGAATATATGAAAGAATTTAAAGCATCAAAATTAAACCGTTGGATATAGCATAATGGTTTAAGAGACACTAAAAAAATTTTGTTCTAGGCATCACGTTCATTTGGACGGGTATCGAGTATAAGTACCTGTTTCCGAACTTTGCATGAAACTCAAGGACGAGATGCTCTTCTTGAGGAGTCATCTTGAAACGTTTGAGACCAGGGTGAAGGTAATTAACCCATCTTAACCTGCAACTCTTTCCTGTTCTGTTCAAACCTACAACCAAAACTAGCTCATTAATGAAGTCTCCTTACCAATTATTGTCCTTTTTTTTCTCCCTCCACCTTCAAACCTGATACTTTTGCTATAAAATCCCATCGTCTATCTCCAAATATGTTAACAAAATTTACCAGAATGATGTCCTCTTGTTCTGTCCATGGACCCTTTGTTCGGCTTTCCTCTTCCATCATTCTTATAGCTCTCATCTCTCTCTCTCTCTCTGAATTTGATCTGTATCTTCAGCTTGGTTACGACATGACTTTCTCTAGCCACTATATATAGATAAGTTCATTTTTAGCACTGTGCTGGTGTCTACGCGATACCACACTCACAAATATTAAAACTCTAATGATTACTTTGTTTTTTTTAACAATCTTTAATGTCCATATATTTTATGGAATTATCCTATTTGATAATGTAGGACCTCTTTATTGTGAATCTGTGATGTCACAAGGCCATTTACATATAAAAAATTGATGCTTAGAGGGTGATTGGTGTTAACTGATGTAACATTCCCATTACCTTTTTCTTATATCGTGTGCCCTCAGTGTGTGTGTGTCTGTGTGATCGTGATAATAAGAACTCTTTCTTATAATTCTTTTTGGGCAAGCACTATCTCGAATTTTGATAGCAGCAGCATCGGAAAAACTATCTTATATCATCAAGCCAAAAAGAAAGAAATGTTGTTTTCTATAGTTAGAAAAACTCGGAACATCAATTTTCTTGGAGACTTAAAGTCGGTCACTTTTTCGTGGGGATGTGAGAGTAGTGTCTCTTGAATTTACTAAGAGTTATATTAGAAATTATTGAAGCCTATATATAAGGAAGAAATATAGAAGAAGATGCTGAAAAAGCTTAAACATACTTAGAAATATTAAGAGTTGTTTTTTTTTTTTTTTGATAACCAGGAGGTTCCGGTTGGGCCCTTGGGGCTCACCAACCATAGTCCCCCGGGGCTGTGGGAAGCCGGGTGAATACTCACTCCCACGGGAGAGGATCGAATCCGGGACAAGGGGGACTTCGTCCCTATCTCTTAAGAGTTGAACTTATGTATCTGGTAACAGCACCTAAAGATCTTGAACTTCTGGCATGTGATTTTTCCCTCTTGGGTTTACATTTTCAAAAACACACATTTGATTTCAGTAAGTTGGATCTTGAAATGAACCATATCTTTGTGTGTTTCAGGTTCTATCTAACATATAACTATTTTCTTTACATGTTATTTTGGCATTTTCTGCAACGTTGAAAGTTTGTTTCACTTCATTTACATGTTTCTCCAGAATATGAATCATTACAAATAAGGGTAAGCAAACGTGTATTGACAAAAAGAAGTGATTGATGTACTGACGTACCACTCTCATTAGTTTTGTCTTTAACTTTGGGGGTGGTAATAAGAACTCTTTCTTATACTCCACTATCTTCCATGTCAATGTCAAATAGTTCAATCCAACAAAATCAAAAAGGTATGTTTACTAGATTTCTTTTGTTTTTATAAGCCAGATAAAAAGTACCAAGTGGGTTGACAGTTTAAAAGGAATCCAAAGATACCATAGACTCTGTTCAAGTTTATAGATTTTTACTACTGAAACTTGTTAAAAGGTTAAAAAAATATATATAAGGAAAAAATTCCAAATCTTTAAGAGGAAGAAAAACAATTATTTGCCTCTATAACTTGAGTTTGGGTAATCTTCTTGCAAAACCTGAGAATATTATTAGAAAAATTGGTATCTTCCACTAAAACAACAACCCAGTAGCTCTCTCTCGCCTCTCTTCTTCCCCTGACGCAAAGCACCGCTATCACTGCAACTGCTCCAGACCGGTGACCTGTTGCTTCGGCGGTGGTGTTGTTGGTCCGACGTCTCCTTTGTTCTCTATTTCTCCTTTGTACACGGCACCATCTTCTCCTTTGTTGGCTCTTTTCTTTTCCGATGAATCCGATCTCTTCCATGTTGCCATCTTTCTCTTCTACTCTCATTTTGGCTCTCTCCGGCGACGATCCTGCTTTGTCTCTCCTCCCGAAGCTGCGGTCAGAATCACGCGTGTGGCTAGATGCGGTCGTGCTCTCTTGACGAGGCGGATACATGGTTTGTAGCTTGATGGGGTTTTCAACCATGTTGTGGTTCAATGGGTTTGCTATTTTGAGTGGATTGAATGGTGGTTTCATTATTGCAGAGACGAGGAAGGTTTACTCAGAAGTGCTCTTGCCTCGCTTGGAGTTCTCGGTTAGTTTTGTAGTAGCTCGGATTTTGTTTTTGGTATTGGAATTAGTTTTTTGTCTTTGCTCTTGTTCATAATCGTTATTAACTCGGTTTCTTTTGTCGATTGGTTCGTGTTTTGGTCCATGCTTCGTACTTCGCACTCTGTTTCTACTGGCCTTAGTCATATGGCCTCCTCTACAAGAATCAAACATCAGATATTGTTGTGATCTGATTAGTATGCGTTCTCTGTTAAGCTATCGACTTTGTTTCGATAAACCTGAAAAGATTCCAGATGCTTGTTAAGTGTCTTGCTTCAAGAGCGATTGTTCCTTAATTTCTGGAGTCTACTTCATCACAACGAGGATAGAACGAGCTGGAGATGTATTTGAAGTTTGTTGCTTTTATTAAATATCTTATGTATCTTATTTTACTAATCTCGATTTGTATTTCAGACCTATTGTAAATTTCATATGAATATATAATCGTTCGGTTAAAAAAAATTATTGCTTTTGGCTTAGCCCACTGATGTATTGTGTTTTTCAAAAATATAAAATTTTCTAGGATTTAATTTATATTCCATAATATAAGATTTTCTCATATATCAATACAAATATTAATCTATATTTTAAATGATTATTTCAATATTCAATCTTGATAATCACATGTTTTATATTCAATAAATACCCAATAATGTAATACATATTTTATACTTGTAGATATATAATAACTGAATAATATGTATACAAAAATTATAATAGTTTTATGTGTCATAATATCTAAACAAAATAATTGCTCCGCATTAAATGCGGACAAGATCCTAGTTATATATTATAGAACAGATGGACTAGTTTTTTTAAAACATTTATTATGTTTTAAGGGTTTTATTGAGTCTACTAATACTTTGTGTTTTTTTAGTAGGTTTTAGTTTAATTTAGAGAAAAAATTAGTAAATTTGGGATGCAAAAATGTATTTGAAAAAGTATAATCATACGAAAATGAAGCTTTCCAATGTTTGGAAGACTTACCAATATTGAATTAACCTGCGATCTGGACTCAAGATAACCATTTTGGTTGTGGCAGGCTGGCAGCGGTTGAAAAGTTATTATATATCTATAAGTATAAAATATGTATTACATTATTGGGTATTTTTTGTTGTAAATACACGTGTTTTTGGAACACAGAAAACTAAAGTGCAGGAATTTTGGCAGATAACTCCAAATTGACTGATGCACCTTTCAGATTAATCAGCCCACTTCTTACACACAGAAATTTTATCTCTAAACTCTAACTTTGTTCATGAATCATCACAACTTACATAATCTTACATTGCTATATTTTACCTATTTTAGCCCTTTTAGAGACCACACTTCTTCTTACCTTATTTTGTATCTTTGAATGAGTGATTTTCCAAATTTAGGTTGAAACCACTGTCATGCACCAGCCGCCAAGAAGGCCTCGTTCACAATCGTTCACAACCACTATTTGCTCTCTCTTTTTTCTTTTATTTTTTGACATTACAGTACACTTAGTTTTCATGAAACAACAACTCTTTTTTGGTCTTTATTAGTAGTTGATTTTAGTTATTCAGAGGTTAAAACCTAACTAAAACGTGAGCTAGGGCCATATATTAAAATATTCTTTGATCTAGCTTGGTAGATTAAAACCATGAAAACCTAATATACATAGGTTTTCATCAATAACTTAGATCTTATAAACAAATATACATAATATTCAGGGTGGATCATTTGGCTCTTTCTAATTTTCTTGTTCTTTAATACTAATTAAATTTGATTCGGATTATATGGATATTCTTATCTACATGCGTGTTGCTTTAGGATTCTTAAATTTTTCTTTCGTTCATTAGTTTATACAACAAAGTTCTACACAACAACACACTCTAAAAGCTACTGCATTTATGGTGAAACATAATTATTAGTTGTATTTGACCACTCGATGAAGTAATAGGCAGAAACAATTGTACCAATACATTTGGAAGAAATGATTAGGAGATGATTAAGAAATGAATACTTAATATATTTATTCTTTTGTTGGTTGGTTTTGGCCATCGTGTGTTAAATATTCTTCTGTGACTTAAAAACCTGAAGAGAATTTTAGTTGTGTATAAATGACACTTTACATTGAGATTGAGAAAATATGAAACTAACGGAGAGGATTTGAAATTGGTGGAGATTGAGGGACGTGGACGTCACAAACACACCTCTCTAGGAGATTGAGGGACGTGGCTCCTGTTGGAGATTGAGGGACGTGGACGTGGACTGCCACAAGCAGTTAAATTATCTAGTACTCGCAGAAATATGAAGATCTAGTTAAAACTTTATATTTTAAAGTTTTTTTTTTTTTTTTTTTTTTTTTTTTTTTTTTTTTTTTTTTTTTTTTTNTTAATGATGTTAACCATGTCGAGGTATATTTTAAAACTTTATATTTTAAAACTTTATATCTCACCTTTCTCTCTCCTAAAACAAGCGATTCGCCTCTATTCGCCGCCGATCTCTTTGGCTTCTCTGCTTGACGGCCGGCGGCCTCTCCTCTCGTCGCCGGTCGTCCCCCGTCCTTTCTCTTCTTGTTTGTCGATGTACAGAGGTTGTGGTGTAGTCTCCGGTCCACTCCTCCTCCGCCTGGTTTCGAGATCTGTCGGCTCCCCTTAGCTCCAACCTCTTCTCCGACGTCTCCGGTGAAGCTTCTCCTCAACTCTCCGCCCGCCTGCTTTCTCTGCTTGTCTCCAAGCTTCAGTGGGTCAAGATGTGGTTCATGGTGTCAGGTCCGGTGGTGGGGTATTTGGTGAGTTTTGGTCGGTCTCTAGAAGGCGGGGAAGGTTTGGTTTGGTCTTTTCTCCCTTGACGTGGTTCAGGTGAGGGATGGGTCAGGGGGTTGCTAGTTCTGGTTTCTTTGATTAGGGTTTGGTTTGGTTCCGGTTTAGGTTGGTTTAGTTGGTTTAGTTGGTTTATGTGGTTTTCGATTTGACCTTGGTATCGTCCTCTATGGCTCGATCCAGTAACTCGACGGATTCCCGGAGTTATTGTTGGTTTGAGTTTGGCTTAGCTTTCCTTGGTTCAAGTTCCTTCGAGTTGTGTATGAGGCTGTGCTCCGTGCTCCAGTCGGTTTGAAGCTTAACCGGAGTCTTATCTCGTGCGTTGGAAGGTTTCCTCGGGTAAATCAGGCTTTGTCTTCTGGGGCTTCCAAAGCCGCATGTTTCGTCTACTGTTACTCGTGGACCAACCCGTTTTCTCGGGTGGAAGATAGTCTACTCGTCTTAGGCGTTCTCGGCTACCTTAATAAAGCGGCACCAATGTTGGGTTCTATTCAGCCTTCGTCATCAGCTTATCGGAATTTGTTTCAATAGTTAGCTTTTGGTATCCTTGGTTTTGTCGTTTTTATGTTTTCTTGGTTCTGGGGTCATTTCTGTGTACCGCCGGCTTAGCTTCCCGATTTCATTACGGGATTAGGTTCCCGATTTCATTACGGGATTAGGTTCCCGATTTCATTACGGGTTTAGGTTCCCGATTTCATTACGGGCTTTTGTTTCCTATTTCTGTAATTTGTAAGGCTTCGTTATTATATATCCAGTTGACAAAAAAAAAAAAGTTAAAACTTTATATCGACAAACAAAAAAACAGAAGTTAAACTCTATTAGAAACATGATTGTATTTATTAGAAAATGGGTTTTCAGAAGAAGAAAATTCCCCTCAAAATTCCCCTCCAAATTTCTTAATCTCCAAAATCCATGTGTTTAACCCCTTGTACTAACTAATATTTTGACAACATAATAAATAAATTAACATATAAATGCTAACCAACCCGAAATTCGAGAATTCAAGTCAGTTTCTTTTGTTAATTCGGTTAGGATTCAGAAGAATATTCAAATACGACATGAAATATACAAAATCGAATCTGAATTCAATTATGAAACTATCCGAAGGGATCCTACTTGTGAGGTTGGATCCGAGTAAAATCTAAATTAAATTTGAGATTCAAAATGGTATCTAAAAATATTTCACAAGTGAGATCCGTTCGGATAATTTCATAGTTTAATTTTGATTTGATTCGTATTTTCGGGTTTGAATTTTAGATTTTGTTTTTTTCCAATCCTAACTGAATTAACCACAGAAACCGATATGAGTTCTTATCCAAAAATGAGGATGAAACAAAATCGATAATGTTTATAACTCCTTATATCTGTTAATTTGTTGGAAGACCCAAAAAAAACTAATCATATGCTTTGACATTCTTATTTTTTGAATACCACTTTGAGTTTCTGTTTGGTTCGGGTTCTACTCGACATATCTTAATTATGATAACTATATCATTCATATGCTAAAATTTTAAATCGAATTTATAAGTCGGAATATAAAAGAGAATTGAACTCATGACCTCTTAAGCTTCACACATATAGTTTACCAAATTACTGCATTAAATATCTCCTATATATTAAAACAGAAACATTTTTAAAAAATAACATTGCATTAACGTGTTATTAACAAAAAACCATGTCGAGGTATCATCACATAACTTCTCTACAAATATATATGAAATATGGTTTTGTTTACTAGAATATTTACAGTATATGCTACTCATATATTTATTAATCAATTAAATTAAATAAGAAAAATTTCATATCTAATAACATCATTATAATTTTATATGGGTATTATACATTATATGTGTAATTGCATTATGGTTTAAATAATTACTAGAAATGGTACCCGCATTATATGCGGGGTAATGTGTTTTAAAATAATAATGTTACGATATTTTTAATTTATAGAAAATTGTATTTTATAGATTAAATTTGTGATTATTAAATATTAATTAATATTAATAAATAATTTTCTGTAAACTTATTGAACTTTTAATGTTTTATTTCGAATGGAATTTGGATCACAATTTAACATGTTGATTAACCCATTTGACAATTGTATTGAAGATAAAAATTTAAATAAATTTTTGATAAAATTGGGTTAAAAACACGTTTCTAGTTACAAAAAATATTCAATATTTATATACTTTGATTTACTGTTATATTTATTTGATTAATATGTACATAATTTTGTAAAAGAAAATCTAGAATTATATTTATTATATTTTTCTTGCAAAAAATTCCAAACAGAAATTTATATATTTATTGGTTAATAAGATAATCTTTATTTCTTATTTTAAATTTTAGTATACCTCTTTTCAAAATTTATTTGAATTTATATACTTTTTGAAAAATTAAAATATTATTGTATATATTTTTAGATTTATCTAGAGAAAATTTAATAGAACAATTTAAAAAAATAAATTGAATATTGTGAAATATAAAAAAGAGATGTAAATTAGGTATCTTGTTGGAAAAGATAATTCAAATATTAAAATAGTTTGATTTTAAAAGTTATTTTCTTAAAAGTGATTCTGAAATAATACTACAGAGATTTTGAATAATAATATTATTTATATAGTTTAAATCATATCTAATTACATCATTATAATTTTATATGGGTGATATGTTGTGTTTTTTTATCGTTTTTAGGATTAGTTTTCATTCGTTTTCATCTGGTTTTAGCTTGCATTTAGAGTCTTTTTAGGTCGTATTGCATTGCAGTTGCATACATCAGGTGTGAAGAGATTAAATGACGGAATTCGAGTCAAGAAGTGGACTACTTGTGGATTTAGCCACATTTTGGAGAACAAGGCGTTTCTTGTAGAGCATCCCGAACGGGGAATCGAAGAGCCCCAGCTTGCACAGCCCGGGACACCCTCTCTACGTCGACAACCAATCAGTCCCGACCTGTCCAGCCCGAGACATATCTTACGGCTCCGATTTCAGCAACCATCCAAGCGTGCAAGGAGTCACGGTATATGTCCCGACCTACACAACCCGGGATTGATCATTCACAAGAATTTTTACAAATCGTCCCGGGGTACTCAGTCCCGGTCTGCTAGACCGAGATCACCGCTCCCATATGGCAAATTCAAAGAGTCCCGGCCTGAAAAACCAAAGTGTCCCGGTTTGCCAGCCCGGGACGATCCATCGCGGGGTCATTTATTATAAATACTCATTGTCTCAACAACCAACAACTATGATTTTATTTCTCTAGTTCTAGTTTCTCTTGTTTTTAATCTTCTTTTACTCTTGCTAACTATTGTTACTAACTTAATTATCTATCTAAGTCTTGTTTTCGNCTAACTATTGTTACTAACTTAATTATCTATCTAAGTCTTGTTTTCGTCATGTTTGCGTCATATTTGGTTTGTGTTGGATTGATGGTTAGTGAGTAGTT
>OVAU01003240.1:0-11325 GCA_900406315.1 Biscutella laevigata subsp. laevigata
CTTTGTTTGTCTGTTTCTTTCATGCTTCATAAACTAATATTTGTTTATTTCATACTTCATATGACTAAAATTATGTAAAATCTCAATGAGTCTTAATATCAGAACAACAGAACACAACAAAGTAACATAATACGTTCTGCTCCAGAATATGGATATATCCAGAACACGTCTGTTTTGTTTTGGAAAATAAACAGAGAACCTGCTAAAACTGTTTCTAAATACCAAACACAAAGCTCCAAACACATAAAACAATTATAAAAATATGATAACATGACAAGAAACGAAACAATGAAACATGATCTAGATTGGAATATAGCATGTAGCTCTGTTATGATACTACTGCTAAAGCAGCATTCAAAGTAGTATAGTCCAATAAAACGCTACTTGACCGCATATTAGCCTTCAACACTTTAGCCTAGTCTACTCAAGATTTGACCCACCAAATCGCCCATCCAATGAGCGAGCTGTTCTAGATCTTCTAGAAGACTCTCTCACAAACTGAAATGGAAAAATTTGATTCTTGACGCGTACTTCTCAACATTCAATGGAAGCAATATTCTTCAAGCAACAAAACTGGATATTTTGCAAAAAGCTTTAACTATCTTGCCTCCCTAGCCTCTTAACCCTATAAATTCAATTTTTCATTATTTTAGGAGAGATTTTCTTCATAAGATCAATTATGCTTAGTTTATGTTTCTTGAGTGGAGACAAATAGTCTCTACCTCTTGTCTTAGTATGATCGAGTTCCTTAAAGTTCTGCCAGTTGTTTCTTCTTCATTCTAGCAATAAAAAGTTGTCTTATTTCATTTCTCTATGTGTTTCTCGTGTGTTCTCAAGCCTCAAGGCTCCTGTCTTGTTATTGAGAGTTTGGCCGAAGTTCTAGTGCAAGGAAGAGTCATAAACTCGACCTTTGTTATGCTTGATCAGTTAGGCTCGAAGGAAAGAGCGGTTTCTAAAGACTATTTCATGAGTTCTTGCTTTTAGTTTATGTTTCTATTTTATTTTCACAAAAGCCTCAAGCCTTTAGAGTTCTAGATTGGTCCTAAGGAGAGTCATATGGTTGATTCAAGCACCAGCCAAACTTCCTTGAACCTATTTTAACCCTTGACCTCTCTACACCAAGCTATTCTCTTCCTTGTATTAAAATTGGTTTGCTTTGCCTTTTGCTTGTTACTTCATTGTTATTAACCCTACCACACATGATTATCTCAATAGTTTTCATGTGTGAATAGTAGGTAGTTGGGTCTAGGGAGTTTCCTTCAAGGAGAACATGAACTAAACATGAGTAGGTTCGATTAAAAAGGGTGTTACCTAAGAGTCTTCTCTCAACTAGCGTGTAGTGCTTGGCTAGGCTTGATTAGCTAGCCAATGATCCAAGGCCATCTTATAGGGGAAAATCCCATGATAAAACCTAGACTATTTGTTGAGAGAGCAACCGAGATGAACTTTGCATAGGGGCAAAATCTCATGCCTAGACATACCTTTAGGGTCTCTTGGTTGTGAGCATATCGACTCAGTCCCGTAATAAAGTTTTCTGACCACCAAGGGAATGAATCTGATCGCCCTTGATTATTTGGTACGTATAGCTAATGGTCCTAATGCACCATGAGATTGGGGTAGGGTCAAGTAACCTTTGTTGAACTCAAGATGCTACAATAATGCAACTCTATGAACCGAACTAACTAGATCATGAGATCCAAGAGATCTCCCAACGACCTAACATTTAGATTTAAAAAGTTTCCTAATTTGGATTTGTTAAGTTTCCTTTCCTTGTTTTGTTTCATTGATTGCCATTTTCCTTATTTGCTTAGTTATAGTCCTAAAAACAACCAAACCCCCCCCCCCTAAAACCCTAATCAACTTAGCCCTAGACACGTTTAGACTTAAAACACTAGACTTCTCGTGGATTTGATCTCGAAGCACTCAACTGACATAGTTGTGCACTTGTAACAAGAGTGGTGACGAGGAAAAGGTTAATTAAAACCTCTGATAGAGATTGTTAGCAAAATAAACGGCAACCAAATTTTTGGCACCGTTGTCGGGGAGGTCCTTAGTCTTTAGGTTATGGATTAGGATCTATTGTCTAAGTTTTATTTTTTATGTTTAGTTCTCATACATTCTTAGTTTATTTCGTAGTTTATGATACATAGAAGTCAGGGATCAAAGAACCTTGTTAACCTAGATCATCAACAACTCACAAATCTTGAGAGAGAGACAAACTGAAAGAACCGCCAAGCTAGGATGCAAACCGATCCAACCATGGTCCAAACACCTACCCAAGGCGTTGGACCAGTCCAAGCAAGGCCAGGGACGAGCCAAGGCTCTCTAACTAATGAAGAAAACGCTCAAAGTTTAAAACGAACGCTTGCACGTACCTCTAGGTGTATCGAAGCTCCCACCGACCATACCAGTCCGAGCCATGACAAGTCTGAGTTCCAAGATCAAGTTCAAGACCTAACATACCTCGAATAAATCCACCCTTACTCAAGTAGGCACCACGCAAGCCAGGACGTGCCAAAACGCTCCATAGAAGTAGCGCAGACCGATCAACATCGATCAAAATGTACTAGGCGACCCAACACATACTGTTGACGCTCACACATGTACTGCCCGCACATGTAGCACACATACCGGTCGAGCTATCTGCACATGCTGCCCACGCCGCACATGTATTGCTCGCGCAAGCCACACACGTATCCGTCGAGCATGTACCTCCCGCGCATGCACCGCCTACACATGTCGACCTAATGGACGAACACTGTCCTGATCACAAGCGATATGCGCACCACGATCGTCAATTCCATTGCACGTACTTTCTGTCTATGACTCTTATTTTCGGGATTGTCTAACTAATCTTTGCAAGTTTTTGTAAAGTTGTGAGAAAAAGAATCTGGTTTTGAACTAGGAGAAGTGTCACTTCATGGTTCACGATGGGATCGTTCTAGGACACAAGATCTCAAAGCTCAGAATCGAAGTGGACAAAGCTAAGATTGAGGTCAAGATGAACTTGCATCCCCCAAAATAGGTAAAAGACATTAGGAGCTTTCTCAGTCACACATGTTTCTAAGGAGGTTCATGAAGGATTTCTCCCTGATCGCGAAACCACTGATGTAACTCTTGCGCAAGGAAACCAAGTTCGATTTCGACGGTTCCTGCCTTGAAGCTTTCAGAAGGATCAAGGAAGCTCTGGTTAGCGCCCCTGTCATTCAGCCACCAGAATGAGAATTACCTTTACAGGTGATGTGTGATGCCAGTGATTATGTTGTGGGCGCAATCCTTGGTCAAAAGAAAGACAGGAAGATGCATGTCATCTACTATGCAAGCAGGACCTTGGATGAGGCTCTGACCAACTATGCCACGACACTTCGATTCTAGCAATAGTCTACGTTTTCGAGAAGTTCAGGTCCTACCTAGTTGGTTCCAAGGTGATAGTGCATACATATCATGCAACGCTTTCCTTTCTCATGGCGAAAAAGGATGCCAAACCGAGACTAGTTTGATGGGTCCTTCTACTGCAAGTATTTGATCTATATATCACATACAAAAAGTGAATCGAGAATGGGGTAGCAGACCACCTATCCCGACTCAAGATTCATTGTGAGATCCCCTTTGATGACAGCCTCACTGTAGAAAGTGTATATGGTGTCTCAACATACCAGAAGCACCCCTGGAATGAGGTACATGAAAATTCCTACACCCCTTAGTTTGTTGAATATGCGAATTTCTTGATTGCAGATATCAAGCCACATAGATTCACCGGTTATGACAAGAAAAAGTTCCTCAAAGATGTGCGACACTACTTCTGGGATGACCCGTTCTTGTACAAGAGATGCACAAGCAATCTTTACAGGAAATTTTGTTTCATTTTCACGGTTCTGACTATGCAAGTCATTTAGCCACTTTCTAAACAGTAGCCAAAGTGTTGCAAACTGAGTTTTGGTGGCCACACATGTTCAAGGACACGCACCACTTCGTCGAGACCTGCGACGCCAGTCAGAGGAAGGGAAACATTAGCAAACTCAATGAGATCCCTAAATTTTCATTCTAGAAGTCGAAGTATTAGATGTAGGGATCGACTTCATGGGCCACTTTCCCCTATTGTTTGTGAACCAACACATCTTGGTAGCAGTGAATTATGTCTTAAAGTGGGTTCAGACCATGGAGAGCCCCACCAACAATGCCAAGGTGGTCCTGAAGATGTTCAAATATGTGATCTTCTCCAGATTCAGAGTACCTAGAGTAGTGATCAGCGAGGGAGGTATGCATTTTATTAACATGGTTTTTGACTCTATAGGAAAACGGAGTTAAGCACAAGGTAGCTACGCCTTATCACCGTCAGACATGTGGGCAGGTTGAGATCTCCAATAGAGAGATCAAGGGAATCTTGGAGAAGATACTAGAACGTCCACACAAGGACTATTCTTAAAAGCTTGAAAATGCACGGTGGGCCTACATAACAACACACAAAACACCTTTGGGCACTACTCCCTTCCACCTTTTCTATGGAAAATCATGCCACCTTCCGGTTGAGCTCGAGTACCAAGGCATTTGGGCCACGCAGCTGATGAATTATGACATCAAGCGTGCTGCAGAAAGGCGACTTGTTCAGCTGAACGAGTTAGATGAAATTCGCCAAGTTGCCTATGAGAACACGAGAATCTACAAGAAACGCACGAAGGCACTGCATGACAGGAGGATTTTTCCGTGAACCTTTGTTGTAGGCGACCATGTACTACAGTTTAATTCACTTTTGAAGTTGTTTCCAGGAAAGCTCATGTTTAGGTGGCAAGGACCACTCACAGTGGTCGAAACTATTGTTGTAACCGACAACGCGACGACCATCACCGTGATTGGGCAATATTTGAAGAAGTATCATCCAGACTTTCTGGAGAGTGGTCAATTCGAGATCCCATTATCTTATCCTTCAATGGAATATATCGACTTAAAGTCAGGTTTGTGACTTAAAACAAGCGCTCATGGGAGACACCTCATAGGTATTGTGCATAATTAAGCAGGATTTCGATTTTTACATGCTTTTTTGGATTTTCTAAGTTTCAGGAACAGTTAGATGAAAAAATTCACTTGATAGTCGACAGAGCACCAATTCGATTGGACCAGAATCAGTCCAATAGAACCTCCCATGCGAGTTTGCAGAGTTTGATCAGACGTGATTCAGTTCGATATAACCTTCCATGCGGGGCTGCACACTTTGATCGAACTTGAACAGTCCGATCGAGCCTTCACAGCTCAACCAAAAATCAAAGACAAGTCGGCCCCGTGGTTCGATTGAACCTAGGTTTGTAATTTTGACAGTTTTAAAATTTCGCCTTTTTCTCCGTTTACCGTTACTTGATTCGAACCGGGTTTGCGTTTTTAAACCAGCGAAATCGATTTTGGACTTCGTCTTCTCCAAAACCTCTATTTTCTCCATATTTCTCTTCAATATTTGAGCTTGCATAACTTCTTCAATTCTCAACGGTTTTGAACGATTCTTGGCTCCATCTTGCTTGAAATTTTGAGAGATTTCTATTGGTACCATTTTCAACACAAACCAAGCAATATAAGCCTTCCAAATTAGTGAATTGCAGTTCGAATTTTCGCATGGCTTTTTTGTTCGATTTTGGATCTGATTTTTAACTATATTCTATGAGTATTTTTACATGAAATCAATGGATATTTTTGCCTAGGTTGATTAGAGAACTTTTGCATGAGTTTGAAGTAGACTTGGCCATGGAGTAAAGTTAGGTTTCATTTGGTGATTTTGGAATTGAGGCTCTTAGGATTGTTGTTTTGGGTTATGGATTGTAGACTGAGCTACCCATAACTTAGGCTTATTATCCCTTGAAATTGAGCTTGATCTGAGACCAAAAATGTTTGGGGCATTTGTGCAATTTTTAAGAGTTTTGGACCGATTTGCAATTGATTGTTTTTAATGAACAACATTTGGTTTGACATTGTTCCTATTCTTCCGTATTGTGATTTTAGGTTTTCAGGAATGCGCCCCACTCGTGTTAGAACTTCACAGCCCGCATCAAAGGCGCCGGCTGAGCGAGCACTCCGCTCTGCTCAAGCTCAAGAAGATGACCATATGCCACGCCTAACATGCGGGTGCTCGGCGCTCCATGTCGAGGCGCATGCCTGAACCAACGCCGCCTCCCTCTTCAAAGCATGTAGCTTGGACCGATGAGATGCATTGTGACTATGAAGCGTTGGTGACATGAACTTTTCACCGCACCAAATTTGCTGACGTTGAGACTATGAAAGCATTGCGAATCAAGCAAGATGTGTTTGAGTTTTTCAACAACATGGGCTTTCCCACCCTACCCAACATGCTCGAGGAGGTCTACCTTAAGCTGGTCCGCCAATTCTTGGCCTCAGTCAACTTGGTCTTCAAGAACCCTCATTACAAGCTTGCCAACGAGTCCACTGTCACCTTCACCATCCATAGTCAACTTGGTCTTCAAGAACCCTCATTACAAGCTACCACCACCGGCGAAACATTTATTTCGCCAAGAATGAATTTTGACGAGCGTCATGTGGGACCGTCCAACGAACCTGACTCCGCCGGGAAGCTTACGACTAAGAAGAAGTTGAAGCGGTCCTGAACTCTGCATGTGAAGAAGAGGTAGCATATGAAGATAATATGAATTGTTGTGGAACTGATGCGTAAAACTATTTGTATGCAAATGGAAGTTCGAGAGTTATTTTTTTTGTTTTTTTATATTTTTAAGAAGACACGTGTCAAGAAGGGAACAACTCCCTTCTTCTATTATATAATAGACTAGAATTGTGACCCACGCCATGCATGGGATAAACTATTTTTATTTATATATTTTAAACTTTTCTGCTTTTAATAATTATCAACTTGAATTTTTTTTAAATGAAAATATTTAAATCAACTAATTTACTAATTTGGTTTAACTACCAAATTAGATAAACAAAAATAATAACTATAGCTTGGATGGCGATTAATCATGCTTCTGATTTATAATTCAACATTCTTAGCATATTAACTTATTTATAGAATTGATTCGTATTCTCTTACTATTTTCTTAGTCAATGTGAAAACTATTAAAAATATGATTTTTTATAGGTTGAGTATTTCATATTCGTTTTAGAAAATCCGAAACATATAAAACTGCAAAAAAAACTTAATTTTTAATTAAATAAATTATATATTAATTTAATTTTGTATATAAGAATAATATTAATTAAATAGAAGTTGGAAAACTATAATAATAAAAACTATAATATGATTAGATATGAGATCTTGTTTCTTTAACAGAAACAACTAAAGAATATTACATATTTCAAATATATAAACATGTATAGTATCATGATATTTATGGTAATAACATGTCGTAATTATTAAAAAAAACTTAACCTTATTTTAAATTGAATCTGAGAATGCACTAGAGAACGACACGTTATCATTTTATAGTCAAAATGCTTCTTGTGATGACACCTAATCAAAAAACAGCTCTTTAATATATAGAGGATTATGGAAACACAAAATTATTTTTTTACAAGAATTGAGATATTGCTAGGTTTTAAATCAAGTATCTCAGAAATACTCTTAGTATCTCTCAATTGAGACACTAGCCTAGACTTTCCTGCTCTCCACAAACACCCCATCTGCTTGAAGATAGCATCTTTATTTGATACATGTGTGACCAGCCTCAAGCTTGGAGCTAGAGGAAACGTTTTGGACAAGCTTGGCCCGAAGCTTGCACATGGACTTGAGCCGCTTTTGAAGACTATTTTGGAGATACTTGACGATCATTAACAACCCATGGAGCTTAATGAAGATCATTCAAGTCATCATAGCCTTGTAAGCTCAAGTCACGGATCACCTTAGAGGTGTCCAAATTAGTACTCTTTTTCCTTAAGTGGGTTTTGTCCCAAAAGGATTTTCCCACCAAGGTTTTAACGAGGCTAAGATGGATACATCATTGCCTAAGTGTGAATCCCCAAGGAAGGAGAAAGACCTTCCATGAACCCGTTCCAAGAGAAGATATAGGAATGATCAAATTCGTGCACAAATCGGTTTCAAGCTTCATTTCGTTTTAAGTTTTAGGGTTTTAGGGTTTTAACTTCACTTCCTTTTACTATTTAAAGGCTTTGTAAACCAAACTTTGTCTTTAACTTTCATCTTTTATCAAAACTAAAGAGTTTTTCTCTCCTTTGAAAGTTCACTTCAATGGTGAGTAATATCCATTGAAACCTCTTGGTGAGTAATATCCAAGAGTTGGTGTATCTAAGGATTTTCCATCTCCTTAGTGGTCCAATTCGTTCCATCCTTTCATCCTCCATCTTCACTTCATTTCCACCTCCATCAAGCTACTGTTCTTCACCATTTCACCTTCATCAAGTCGTCCTCCATCTCATCCCAAGGCATATCCATCTCCATCCTCAAAGGTGCCTCATTTCCATCATCTACAAGCTCAAGGATCTTCCACCTCCATCATAGCCACGGTTTCATCACCTCTACAACACCCTCCAGTCCTCATCATCATCCCATACTCACGGATCTTCACTTTTCCACCATTCCCTTGTCAACGTCTCCACCTTTTCTCAATTGCTTCCATTTAGCCACCTTTCTTCCACCATTCGTTCTTCCATCTTCCATCCACTTTCTGGCCAAGAGTTCTTCATCAACCCCCACTCATTTTCATCCAAGAAGGCCCTGAGAAAAGGTCGAGACATTTGGAGCTCCCCAAAAGCAAGATCTCAACTTCAAAGATCTAGCCTTTCTTTGGCTTAAGACAAGTTATCCTCAAGTCGGTCCTCTTCGCAAGCAAGCTTGTATCATTCTTCCACTCCTCATTAACATTAAACCTCCCCTAAATTAAAGTCATTGGTTATATATCTACAAATATAGTGTTGGTGTGTTATACTTAATAAAGCCACTGTACATACCTGAATTTCCTCCCACAATGTGTCTTTGACCTCAGCACTGACCTTTCTCCAGTCATCTACTGTTACGGGAACATGTTCTCTTACAATAGCACCAAAGAATTATGAAAGCTTGATTGAACCACGACCTACATGTTCACCAAGGTCTGTGAATGTAACCTCAACCTTATCTTGAGGATCTTTGGCTACTATGTGCAACTTTGTTGGTCCTCTACTCTTTCTTTGTTTCCTCTTTGTCTCTTGTGTTAGAATTTCTTCTGTATGAAGACAACTGGTTGTAGCTTCTGTACGGTTAGCCTCTGGTGTTTGCATACCTTTTGTAGTTGGAGAACTGGTCCCACCTTCTGTACGGTGAGCCTGAGCCTGTGTTGTTTGCATTCCTTCTTCCACAACATTACCATCTCCAGGTATCTCATTTCCATCTTCAGCTTCATATGCAGTTTCTAAAACTGCTTGTTGTTTCATTTCTCTATCTATCTCCTTAATAGTTTGTACGACATGATCAATAAACTCCTCCTCAAAACATGCTTCCTCATCAACAATTTCTTTATCGGACTCAACCTCACGTTCATTATCTTCTTTCTCAGACTCAACTTCACTATCTTCTTTATCTTCTTTCTCAAACTCAAGTTCTTTACCTTCATTATCTTCTTTCTCAGACTGCTCAAGTTCAGTATCTTTCTCTCCTTCTGCCTCTTCTTTCTCAAATTCAAGTTCATTATCTTTATGTCCTTCTGCCTCATCAGAAACAAGTTAACCTTTATTTGAAGACAAAATCTCAGTTGTAACATCTTCTACTTACTCCTCAACATCCTTATGAGTTTTTCTTCTTTTAGACTTCACAACATTTACTTCCTTTTCAATCTTCCTTTTCCTTGGAGATTGTCTGATTTTTGGGGTAATGTCTTCAACTTTCTTCTCCACAATCTTCCTTTTCTTGTCAGTTTTTTTAGCTTTATCCACTTCACTCTTTCCTATTCCATTTTCTGCTCTCTTCTCCACAATCTTCACTCTCTTATCTGGTACTTCGTTTGTAGGTGCTTCTCCTTTATTACGAGCACTGCGACGGATAGCACCAACTTTTCCTCTGCATGTCGTTGCCAATTTGTACCTGATTCATTGAGACATGAATCCATTCAGACATGCAACATATGAGAGAGATCAAAAACAACAAAACATCTAAACTTAATTAAATTCGATCCATTTTCTGAAAACATCCTTCACCCAATTGATAATTAATTACCCAATTGATAATTATCCAATTGAAAATCGGATGAACATGAAATTGAAAATCGGATGAACATGAAATTGAAAATCGAAAATAGACAGCTAATGAGTAAGAGAACACACCTGATTATTCGAGCAACAAGAAATTGCTTTGTCCCTGTGAGAGATTTTCTAAAGTCTCAATGAAGAAGAGAGAAGGCCGAGAAAGAGAGAATCAGAGAAACAAAAATAATGAGTATCAAGTGACGAGAGTGATAGAAAAAAGACTTAGAAAAAAAACTTAGGAAAAATAAGATATTTATCAAATACGATAGCGGTAAACCACTAAAATCCAATTGTAAATACCCAAAATAAGCGCCTATATTTTCCAGTTTTGACGCGAAATTAATAATAGCATTGTTAAAAAAAGACCGCTATGTTAAACTCTCGTTAAATCTTACAATAGCATAGGCTTTATGAACGTTATTATCATGTGCTATTAAAAGTCATATTGCTTGTAGTGTTTGTTGGATATGAGGCTGACTCTTTTATTATAACCTAATATGGACTTACATTTTTCTTGTCAGGAGTTTGATATCAGGAAAGAGAACTAGATCACACTCATGATTTGTTCATTCTTTTACCACCCTTTATGATCATGAGTGGTCGAACTTATCTTAAGTTTGGTAACCCTCCTTCTTTCAAGCTCCAGATGTCTATCATTAGGTAAGCATTCATATGAAAAAACTATAAAGAGAGTTTGAGTTAACTTGGTCTTGTTGTTGTTTAGTTAGTTGGAATTTTAGGTGGTTATACGATTATCATGTTTTGACTGTAATGCTTGTGTGTTTTCCTTTTGGCCATATGAAGTATAGCATTGGGGGGTTTCAAACACTACAAGAAATATGACTACATATAGCATACCATGATAGCGGTTTTTGTATATCTGCTATTGTAGTCAAAAACGGGATTTTTTAATAGCGTGTAGAATTTTGAATGCTATGGTTACTTTAGCGGGAATATAAAACAGAATGACCGCGTAAAATTTACAATTACCAGCGGCAACGATTGCAGAACGAAAAAAGACCGCTATCCTAAAACGTAAAAATAAAAAAAAATTCAGTCAACACATTTTTGACTTAAGACTTTCTTCGAAAAAATTTAACTTTTCATATTCTCCACAAAATTTTCTCAGTCTCTCTC
>OVAU01003241.1:0-11324 GCA_900406315.1 Biscutella laevigata subsp. laevigata
TATATATATATATAGGGTTAATTTTTTGTTTAATTTTTGAAAAAAAAATATTGAAATTTAATCATCAAACCAAAATAATAGTTACCAAACCAAACCAAAATAGTATATACTGAACTGAATCCATAGATATATCAATTACTTTATAGTTATTATTTATGGTATTCAAACCAGCCTAAAACCGAGAAGTATGTGAACAAAACATAACCAAATTTCTTTCGATTTCTATATGGTTCCAAATCTTAGATATCTGAAAAACTAATGCATTGACCAAAAGGCATTGATCAAGCTTGACCGATCCAGTTCAAGGAAAGTCAACATTTCTAGAATTGACCAGCCGAAATTGTCCAAAATTTTTAGAGCCTATAAATAGATTTAGACCTAAATCTGAAAGGAGAGTTCAACATTATGTTCTAATTTTGTTCTTAAGAGTACATTACCTTGTTTAGTTTCTAAAAATCTTTGAATCTTAACTTTAATCCAAGTTTTCTTCTTACTTCTAATTGCTTATCTTGTTTACTTTCTTGCATAGGTCTTGCCAGGCATAGATCCACCATTGGATCTTGTGTTTTAGACATAATCAGTGAGTAATTTACCTTAAGCTTAGGGGTCAGATGCGGATCTAGAAATAATTTTGAGGGGATCCTTATACGAGAAAATAATTTAAGGGGGTCCATATACAAATTTATTTCAAATTAGTTAACCAAATTAATGGAAAGAAAAATTCACCAGGGTCCTAGGACCACCCTCTTGTGAGTGTGGCTCTACCATTATTATGTGTTAGGTAGATTATGGTGATTAGATGATTGCTTGTGATGTTTGGGACTGAAATTATTTATTATCTTCTTCTAATTGATGATCTTAATGCTAAAATAAAATTGATTGCCCTAATCTAGATCTTAGGAAGATAGTTGTCTGAGAGATGTTCGACAAAATTCTCGAATGAGTCTTTTATGTTATTAAGTGTTGCTCTTGATGGTTGCATGAAATAACACTTAATGCATCTTGATTTTGTAATTTGTCAAGATGTATTTAATTGATTGCATGAGTGAGATATAGAGTTTTACCACGAGAGTGGATTGATCTATTTGCAAAATTCCTAGATCTAAGATTAATATTTTATGATTGAAGTGAATGTTGCAAGCAGGAACTTAATCACCCAAATCAACTTATTGGTCCATTTGCTTAGTCATATTGCCATTTCATATCTTTGATTTTAGTTTGATCTTCGATGTTGACTTTTATATGCTACAATTAACTTTTATGTTTTAGCTTAATTAACCTCCTTAGAATTGTTACTTAGAGTTTCAAATTCTTATTGACCTAACTAGTCGGATTCTCTATAAAATAATTTACTATTTGTATCCCGATTACCTCTCACACTAGACTTTAGCCGATAAAAGTCTAGTTATCAAATGCGATAAAATTTTCTCAGATTGAATTTAATCGTCCTGATATATAACTACTGATCACATTAAGTTTTTTTTCCTGCATAAGATTATATATGAAACTCAAAGATTATTGTGTTAGTTTTACATGTAAGAAAGGAATATATATCACATGATATTGATGTTTTTTGTAGATACATGACTTTCAATAGTTCAAATCCATGATCTGCAACAATTTTGTATTGCTTGATATTGTTTAAAGAAAAGGGGTTAAAGATTCTCTCTCTCTCTTTCTATATATTCAAAGACTTAGCAGATTTTTGTTTTAAAAGTATTTTAATCAGATTTTGTCCCAAATGCAAATATACATTTTTAAAATGAAATATGAAAGAGTTGCTAGAGATGGAAAAATCCTCAACGGCTCAGAGACTACGGACACACAAAGGCGTGCTTATGAGACGTCAGCAATATCATTCACGGATTATATAATTTAACATATTTAATTGAATGATTAGACACTACTCAATTGTTAATTATTTAAATCGAATCATCTAATAGATATTCGTCTTTAGAACTCCGTGTTTCGTACAGATTTTTTTGTATTATTTATGACTTTTGTACTGCAAAAACATGTTAAACAGCTAAGCATGTGATTTAGCTAAGATATGGTCTCAAGATACAACTGGTTTTTTAATTGTAATAAACTTTTCATTTTTTGTCCTTGTCAGAAATAAGTTAATGTTTCGACTCACTGATGCATTAAACTGCAGTACATAACTTATAGGAAAACAGGTTTAAAGTAAAAGTCCAATTAACTATCGATATTAATTGGATAAATTCTGGTGAATATAAGAAATTGATCAGTTACTGGTTCGAGTAGGATAACTTCAATTTCATTGAAGCATGTTTGAGTGTTTGAATTCAAAAAATTATAATGATTGAAAGAACAATAACCTAGCTAGAAAATGATATAGATTTTATTTCTCAAGCTGTAATCTTTTATTATTTTTTACTCAATTTTGCTAAAATGTCATAGTCAAACATGATAAAGATGATGCTTAAATCATATTTATGTGATCTGTAATATATATTTTTCTCATATATTATTGGTATTATTATTATTATTAATTATTATGAGATATACCTTTTAATAAATATTAATATACTTTACTTTAACTCAAAAATACAATAATATTTTAACGGGTATAGAGAATATGAGAAAACAAAATTCTAATTACTTATTTGGTTTGAAATAACTAAAATTATTAGATAACTATATTTAAAAATGTTCAATTTTTTTTTTTTAAATTATCCCAAAAAATCCAAAAGTATCTTAAACCAAACTCGACGTATACTTGATTTAATGAGACTTGGAATATTATTCTTAAGTAAGTCGACTCTTATTTATTTTTTTGATAATTCGGGGGATCCAAGCCCTTCGGGGCTAGACTAACTCCGGAGGTCATGGGGAGCCAGGTAAATACCCATGAAGTATCCAAAAATAAGATGACTTAGTTACGTGTGAAGGGAATCAAACTCAGGTGTGATAACACTTTTTGCCCAACCCCTTACCACTAGCCCACCTCATCTTCAACTCTTATTTTGTAATGTACTAGTAGTAAGGGATGTGAAATCTAACTCAGAAAGAAAGAAGAACAAACATGTATTGAGGTTGGTTAGAGATACGACAATTATGAATTAACCCCTAATTAACAACTATTTAGAAATCGTACATGATAAATAAAATTGATAAATTTTAGAATCCAACGTTTCCGCGTGAGATGCAACTTGACAAATACTCTGATCAAACTCATTGTATTCTTCTTATATAATATTTTTGTTATTTAAAATTATTTCTTCTTTTTGTAAAGTTTGCACGATTGTGTGAAATGATTTTTTAACTATATGATAATGTTGTTCCTATCTTAAATTGAAAGTGCAGGATGTGTACTTCCCAATTAGCTTCTAGAACGTCTATAAATCATTGTTGTTCTAGTTCTCATAGCTTTTAATTATAAATTTTGTCCCCTACAAACTAATAACAGAACCAGAAAACATCAAGAATAAGCTCATGAAGAAGATGAGCTTAAGAGAGTTTGTTACGAATGTTTTCTGTATATTGACTTAATTTTAAATGAAAACAAATGATGAATCTCAATATATACATAAGTGTCAATAACTAAACTGCACTGCTAACATGAACCAGGCTAAACTAAGCTGCTGAGTAAAACACTCCTGATATCCCCTCGCAAGTCTGTTAATCCGAACATGGGGATGGAGAGAACAGACTTGACATCGACATACGATTAATTAGAGACTGGAAGGCTTTGGATGAAGAGGCTTTGTTAAGATGTCTGCAAGCTGATTGTCGCATGATATGTGAATAGTCTTGAGTGTCCATGGTCAATTTGATCTCGAGTGATGTGGCAGTCAAACTTTATGTGCTTTGTTCGTTCATGAAAAGCAGGATTTGTGGCTATGTACACTGCTGATTTGTTGTCACAAAAAAGTTTCGTACTTGCAACTGTCTTAGGCTATGAATGTTTGAGTAGATTTTGGTTTTTGGTTTTTAGTTTTTAGATTTTAGATTTTGGATTATAAATTCAGATTTAGTTTTTGATTTTGCTGTATGTTTTAGCTTTTGTAAAATCTTGAATGGGGATTATAATTTTAGTTTTTTAGATTCTTTAATTTTTCATATTTAATTTGTTAATATATTTTTAGTTGTTAAATATATAAATATATGATATTTAAATTAAATATTAATTTATATGATAATTTACATAAAATTTATATATTTTTATTTAAATATCAGTTAATAAGATAATTTAATTAATTATTATTTTTAGTTACTTAAAATTTATTACAATATTAAAAAACTTAAATCCCTATTCTCATGGCTTCCATTGAAATATAGTATTTATTTAGACTTTTTATTAACACCATGTTCTTTTGGTTTCCACTTAATTAAAAAAAATTAAAATTTCAAGAATAATATGATTAGTGGAAAAATCTTTAGAAAAACAACAAAATTTTAGATTTCGGATTCTACGTCTAAAATTGAAAATCTATCTAAAAACTAGTTTCCCTAGTTTTTAGGGAATCTACTTTTTGAAAATCTTGATTGGTTAAAAATCAGATTTTTCAAAATCAAAATCCAAAATCTATTCTAAAGACCACAAACATTCAAGGCCTTAATCCCAAAAGCATTAAGTAACTGATGAATCCAAAGGATCTCACGTGTTGCATCAGCTAAGCTTCTATATTCAGCCTCAATGCTGCTTCTGCTGACCACTGTCTGCTTCTTTGATTTCCAACAGAGCAGAGATGTGCCAAGGAAGATACAGTAGCCGGTTGTAGATCGTCTCGTGTCAAGGCAAGATGCCCAATCAGAATCAGCAAAAGCGTTGATGCATAGCTCCGAAGTTGCTGAGTAGAACAGACCTTTCCCATGGTCATTCTCAAAGTACTTAAGTATTCGGTGAGCAGCCGTGAGATGCACATCAGTTGGAGACTGCATAAATTGGCTAAGTTTATGAACTGCAAATGTGATATCCGGACGAGTGATCGTCAGATAAAGAAGACGACCAATCAACTTAAGATAAGCTGTGGCATACTCAAGCTTAGTGCCAGAATCTTTGTGAAGAGATATACAGATCCATTTGCACAGAACTCGGTTTAAAACCAAGAAGGCATGTGCCTTTAAGAAGATCAAGGACATATTTCCTCTGGCTAACAGAGATACCTAAGGACGATCGAGCAACCTCCAATCCCAAAAAGAAGCGAAGAGGACCTAAGTCTTTTATTCGAAAAGATTCATTCAAAACTTGCTTCAGGGAGTCCAAATCTTCATCATTGCTGCTAGAAATCACAATATCATCTACGTAAACAAGCAAAGCAAGGAAGCCAGTATCAGTCTGCTTTGTAAACAAGGTCGTATCTGCAGTGGATTGTTGAAAACCATTCTGTAAGAGAACCGAGGTAAACTTTAGATTCCATTGGTGAGAGGCCTGCTTTAAGCCATACAAGCTTTTGTGCAACCGTAAAACAGCATTTGGCGGAAGTGTGGCACCCAGATGATCTTCATATCCTTGAGGAATGCTCATATAGATCTCATCCTCAAGATCACTCTGTAGAAAAGCATTAGAGATGTCCATTTGAGACAACTTCCATCCTTTAATAGCTACCAAACTCAGTAAAAATTTCACACTGGTTAGCTTAGCAACAAGATAAAAGGTCTTTATATAATCAATGCCTTCTTGTTGCGTATAGCCCTTTGCAACCAACTGAGCTTTATGTCTCTCAATCGTACCATCTGAATTATACTTAAGAGTAAAAATCCAACGACAACCAATTGTGTTCTTTCCAGGCAGAAGAGAAGTAACACTCCAAGTCTTGTTTAAATCCATTGCCTTAAGTTCCTCGGTTACAGCCTCTGTCCATGTCGGGGAAGCCATGGCTTGCTTAAAATATTTTTGTTCGGTTTCAAGAGAATATGCCAAAAATATGAGCAATATGGGTGTTTGAAACGATCATAGGATAAAACAGAATGAAGAGAATATGGTGTAGTATGTTTAGATGGGGAAGGAAGGTAATGAAGTTCCGAGCAAAGCACAGTGATACTGAGACAAATATGTAGGAGTTTTAGTTACTCGTTATGGTCTCCCAATGGGAGCAGAAGTATTCATAGGTTCAGAAACAACAGTTTCATTAACAGTTGGCAATGAAAGATTATTCTCAGGCATAGAACTAGATCTTATATCCATCGTAAAAGATTCTAAAGGAACATGAGCAACATGATGCACAGGTTCAACAACATTTTCACTTTCTGGTTCCAGAGACAGAGAGACAGGCAATGGTAAGGTCGAATGAGCAAAGAAATCCGGAATAGATGATGTCGGATTCTTGAAAGGAAAAACAGTCTCATGAAAAACAACATCACGTGATATAAAGACAGTGTGGTTGTCCAAATCTAGAAGTTTAAAACCTTTATAACCTGAAGGATAACCCAAGAAAACACATGGACGAGCACGAGGAGAAAACTTGTTTCTAACTTTCAAATAAGTGGATGCAAAACACAAACATCCAAAACTACGAAGCATGGAATAGTCAGGTGGTTTATTGGAAAGCTTTTTCATAAGGACTCTTATTTTCTAGTAACGGAGATGAAGTACGGTTAATGAGAAACACAAAAGTCATGACACAATCAGTCCAATAGATGAGAGGAATACTAGATTGAAACAGAAGAGCTCGGGCAACATTCAAGAGATGTTGGTGTTTTCTTTCAACAACCGAGTTTTGTTGCGGTGTGTAAGCACATGAATGATAATGCATTATGCCATGCTTTTGAATGATGTCATGAAATTGTAATTTTGGAGCATTATCACTTTTAATGGCCTTAACATTAGCATTATATTGAGTATGAACATGTTGCAAAAACTCAGGAAAAATGGTACGAACAACACTTTTATTTCTCAACATGTATAACCAAGTAGTTCGAGTACAATCATCGACTAATGTAAGAAAATATCTATGACCTTCCCTAGACTCAATGGAAAAAGGACCTCAAATGTCTAGATGAACCAAATCAAAAGGCTGTGAAGCCATGTTATTATGAAAAGGAAACGACAAACACTTTTGTTTTGCACGAGGACATACATGACACTCAGGTAGAGAACTAATACTTGCTTTAGACAAAGAAAGAGTACCAGAGAGAACTTGTAACTTGGCAGATGACGGATACCCAAGGCGTTGATGCCATAAAGAAACATCAGCTGACAAGGTTCCACATAATTCAGCAGAAATCCGAGGTGAAATATCAGCATGATCAAGAATGTACAAGTTGTTAAACAGGATACCCTTCCCAATCATCAAGCCTCGAGTACAGTTCTAAAGTAAACAAAAATTATTAGCAAAATAAGCAGAGCAATTGTTATCTTTCAAAAGACTACTCACACTTATAAGATTGAACTTAAAACTTGGCACATGTAACACATTATAGAGAGTTAAAGATGGAGAAATTTCTATAGTGTCTATATGAGAAATGGGAAAACGATTGCCATTTGGTAAAGAGACATTGATTTCAGAAGCTATGAATACTTCTTTAAACATTGAAAGATTCGAACAAACGTGACTAGTGGCTCCGCTATCGATAATCCAGAATCACTGTGCAAGGAGGATTGTAAGGTGAAAAAACAATGGTGAGTAAGGGTGAAAGAATGGCTCTCAGATGGAGGTATATAAGAGGTGTAAGTTGAAGAGAATTTAATACCAGAGGAAGAAGAAGAACGGCAAGTTATGACCTCATTTTCAGGAACAGAATTTGAAACTTTCGGAAACGCCAGTTCTGGAGCATGAACTTGAGAAGGAGCATATTGAGAAACACACAACTGACTCCTCAAAGATTGCATTTGAGCTGGGGTGAACTGATTCAGATCCACAGAAGACGCTGCCTCAATCATCATATTAGGCCCAGTGATAACACTAGCCAACGCCTGAGGATGTTGATTATTAGCAAGACGCATATGTGGCTTAGGAGGATATATGTTCTGAACTTTTGGAGGAAAGATAGGTCTCACAATTTCAGGATTGTAAGAAGACTTATACCCTGGTGGAAATCCGATGATCTTATAACACTTTTGCACTATGTGTCCCAATCTTCCATAGTGAGAGCACACTAATATGTTTCCCTTTGGATAAGATGTGTTATAAGCAGCAAAATATTCACTGTTACTAGCCACATGTGAATCAGTTGAACCATATGAACCTGTTGTCTGGAAAATAACATTCTCATTTTGTATAACTGGCTTCACCATACGTTTTCTCTCATCTTGAGCAACCATATTAAACACTTCCTCTATAGAAGGAACATGCTTCAACATTAGGATATGTCTCCGAGTTTGTTCAAAGGAATCATTCAATCCCATAAGAACTTCGTTACTCTGCT
The DNA here is from genome assembly GCA_900406315.1 of Biscutella laevigata subsp. laevigata. Taxonomy (NCBI): domain Eukaryota; kingdom Viridiplantae; phylum Streptophyta; class Magnoliopsida; order Brassicales; family Brassicaceae; genus Biscutella; species Biscutella laevigata. Next base: position 8,332 of record OVAU01003241.1, read on the forward strand.
CCTATGCTGCAATTTTTTCCCACAAAGCAGCAGCATGACATTCACAACGACCACATGTGCAAATTGGCAACTCTATGTAATTCGATTTCAAACACTCTAGAAGCCTCATCCTGTTTAAATCTTGACAGTATGTTATTCCAAATACCTTCAGCAGTGGATATGAACAAGAGACTTTGGCCAATCTTTTTAGACATAGAATTGAGCAACCACGTAGCTACCATGTCATTGCACCTAGACCAAGAACCAAAATCTTTATCTGTAATAAGATGTTTTCGAATTGTACCATTAATGAAACCAAGCTTGTTTCGAACATTCAACTCATATGAACAAGTCTTCTCCAAGAATGAAAATCCACACCATATTCCAATCGATCAGTAACAAGCTGAAGTCCAGCGTGATCGGTACTATGCAAGAACAACGGATTATCATATTGATATGTATTTTGGCGAATCGAAGTATTACCAGAAGAGATGACCGGAGGTTCTTGGACGACGACATTTTGCGGAGGAAGAAGTGCATATTCCATTGCGGATTAGAAGAAAAGGATCCAAGCAACATATAGAGATGAAGAATGTGTCGAACAAAAAAAAGAGAAATCGAACACAGAGGTCAAATTGAAAAGAAGATGAAGAAGAAATTGGCGATAAGATTTCGCCAAAGAAGAACAAAGAAACGGAACAATCGATGAAGGATGAGCTCAACGTAGGCCTGGACAAAAAATCCGAACCCGAAATACGAACCCGAACCCGACCTGAAAAACCCGAATCTGAAACCGAACTAAAAAATAAAAAAAAACCCGAATATTATTCTGAATATACGAAACTCTAACACATTATTCTGAATATCCATATGAATATAGATTTCTGTTTATGACTTATTTGCATATCTAAAAAGAGGTTTTATTCATAGTTACACCTCCTTCAAGATTAGTCTGAACCTTCGAATCTAGAATTTACTAAATTATAAAAACAAAAAACCAAATATTTGACAGAATCATGTATAGGTGATATCATAATCATTTACGTAAGTATTTTTTTTGTTTTTTTTTTTGTTTTTGTCAGCAATTGCAACTTGCATAAGAGATTACTTAATAAATTACAATGTAAATTTGATTATTAATTTATATGAACTTTCTCAGAAAGCCGCCATCTAAACAGGATATATAATGTTTGTAGCAAAATCTTCTAGCAAGAGAATCAATTATATCATGAAGCTTTTTGGACCCCTATCATATGTTGTCGGTTTTCTAAATATATATAGATGATGATTAAGAGTTTCAATAAAGTATTATAGCATATATCTTATAACTTAATGTTGTTGTTATTCCACTAAACATATAGTTATTGCGGCTGTATATATACGTTTGTCCTTTTATCATGGTAACAAAGCACTTGAGGTCTCATAGATAACAAACCAAGTAAGATTGATTTAGTGAGAATTCGAATGATTCTCAAATCTTTCACTTGTGGGGTATCATATATAGGTTCGAGATTTGCTGTTGGAATTACTTATCGATTTACAATTTATCTGAGAATTATAATCGATAATATTTATTTATTTTGCTGTCCAAAATTATTTATCTCCAATTCCCACCATACGTTGTGATCTTTTATCGTTTAATTTTATAATCTTTGACGGATTTATATGAATAAATATTCCATCAGTAGGCAGTTGTTAAACAAACACTACATCAGTTAAACATTGAAAATTGGTTTTTTTTTTTCTTTGAAACGTATGAATATATGGTATAACATTAGAATGGGCATTGGAAAATTCAGTCCAGTTTTTATTTTGTATATTAGGTTTACAGATTTTTCAGATCCAGAATTTAGCATCTATACAAGTTTTGACTCAAAATAGGTTCAATTTTTGTTCGTCATCCATTTTTTCAGTTTGGTTTCTATTACTAAAAGCGTCTCTGAAAGTTACTTCAAATTTTCAAATATGCGATAATAGATATCTTAAATTTTCAAAATTTAAGATATAATGAAATTGATATCTCAAATTTTAGGTATCAACTATTTAATACCTCAACTTTGAGGTATCAATTTTTTTTACATATTTAGTTCATATATTTATTTATTATTAATAAATAATACTTTTAAGTTTTATATTCATTATTTTAGTACTAATATTTTTTTATTTCACATTAAATGTATATTAAATTTTACATATTATGTTTAGAAACATATAAGATTAAGTTATAAAATTAAGATATTGACAATACTGGAAAACATAAATTTGTAAAAATATAGGTAATATTGTAATATTTATAAGTTGTATGATGTTAAGTAATTGTGAATAAAGATATAGACAATATTGCAAAATACATTTTCTGATACCTCAAATTTGAGATATTACCTTTGGAGATGCTATAAGGAAAGGACCGAAAGATTAATTGAAATTATTCTAGTTAGTTTTTATTTAGTTAATAAATATTTAAGTTATAACAAGAAATAAATGGAAAATCATAAAACTATATTTTTTTATTTAATTTTGTATTAATGATATATTGTAACTATTCTAGTAAATAAAGTCTGGTGATAACATATCAATATCGCATTTTGTTAACAACAATAAAATTGAATTAACAAATAGGAGATAACTTGAATATTTGGTTTGGCTGTTTTTTCAATTTTGTAAGATCCTTCAAATCAGAAGCAATTTGGCTTTTGTTTTAATTCAGTATTGATTGAGTCAAATTCGTTTCGATTTCAAATTAGTTGTAATTTTAAGACTCTATTTAATTTGAATATCACTTTGATTTTCGATTAACCAATCGAATCATTATCAATTCATAATATTATAAATAAATCTGATTCAAAACACATTTTTCGATTCGGTTCAAATTAGATTTTATGCTCACGCCTAGTAATACTGCATAAATTAATCCTTTTTGTACTGAAAGTTTAGACCCGAGCACCCATACATAGGGGTGTCAAAATGAGCTATCCAACCCGACCCGACCCAAACCCATCTGGGTTGAAGCTTTC
>OVAU01003242.1:0-11324 GCA_900406315.1 Biscutella laevigata subsp. laevigata
ACCCCGAGCTCACCCAAGACCAGATAAACGCGTTGTTCATTTAGGTATTTTACAAATTTAATCTTCCACATTATTAATCTTCTTTCTTAAATAATCTAATTTCAATTATATATGCAGTCTTCTGTTGTTGATGAGCGGGGTCGCCCTTACGGGGTCGGAAGCCTTAGCAAGATTCTGGAGAAAGGCGGTGGAAGTACCCAACATCAAGGCTTCTCAGGTTCTGCGCAATATCTCTCCATGCAGGATGAGTTTCAAGCGGCACGACAGAGGGTTGCAGAGCAAGAGGCGCTCAATGCGGCCGAGAAATCTCGTCGGGATGAGGTTGAGACTCGACTCCTGCACGACAATCAGGAGACGCAGACCCGGTTGGCCGCAGTGATGGAGTTCCTGAAGACTCTCAGCCCGAACCTTCCTCCAGCCTTGTTNAGTGTTTCTTTTTTTCTTGCGTTTTAAACTCTTTTTTTGTTTTTGAATATTTATGTGTGAATTTCGTTTTATATTATTTTATTTTAATTATTTTTATTAATTAAATTAAATAAATATTATTACAAATAATTAAATATCCAATTAATAATTTATGAATCAGTCGCTCCAAATAACCGACCACACCGAGAGGGCATCGCTCTCAAAGAGCTACCACTCCGGTAGTCGCTCTAAAACAACTACCACTAAAGTGGTCGCTCTACAAGAGCTACCACTTAAGTGGTCGCTCTAAAAGAGCTACCACATACGTAGTCGCTGTACAAGAGCTACCACTCTCACGGTCGCTCTATATGAGCTACCACACACGTAGTCGCTCTATAAGAGCTACCAGGCACGTAGTCGCTTTAAAAGAGCTACCACATAAGTAGTCGCTCTAAATGAGCTACCACTCACGTGGTCACTCTAAAAGAGCTACCACTCACGTGGTCGCTCAAGAAGAGCTACCACTCACGTAGTCGCTCTACAAGAGCTATTACGCCTGTGGTCGCTTACGTAGAGCTACCGCAGATTTAGTCGCTCATTCAGAGCTACTACTTAGGCGTCTACGTTGACCAGTCGCCCTTTCCCCACCTCACGACTTCTGACATAGTCGCTTATCATCGTCACTTATGAGCTACTACGACAGATGGTCGCTCTTTTGGTCGCACAAGAGCGACCATAAAGCGACTTATTTAATTAGCGACGAAGAATAAGCGACAACGTCATTTGGTAGCTCAGTGGTCATTTTTGCCATATGAGCGACCACAAAGTGACCATACTTACGGTCGCTCTTCCCGTGTTTTCTTGTAGTGAGTACGCAAAGGTAGACGGTATTGTCGTGTCGCCACCGAACAGAAGAACAAAGCATTGTGGTCAGCTCGGTGTGGATGGTGGTCGATGAGATTTGAATTCAGGGTCTAAAGGTGTGCTATAAGAGATTGATGATGAGGATTCATTGAACAAACAATGTATTTGATCACACAATAGTTAAATGTAGTCGGGTAAAACGTGGATGAGTACGCGAAGGTAGAAGGTATTCTCGTGCCGCCACCGAACACAAGAATAAAGCATTGTGGTTAGCCCGGTGTGGATGGTGGTCGACGAGATTTTAGAGGAAAGCACATGTGTGTACTATAAGAGATTGATGATGAGGATTGCACAAATGATGTCTCTCGAACTTAGAGAATTTAATCATCATATTTCATAATGTAGATTTTTCTAAAAGAATTTTAATTTTCTGGGAATTTGTTTTTTTGTTTCTTTAGAATCATGTTTTTATGGTGAGGATTAGTTGAGAAGGAGATTTGATTTTTTTAGTAAAAGAGAAAGAGATTTGATGATATGTGTTTTCCTTTTCTTTCATATTACTATATTATCACAAGTATTAACACACGGTCTACATCTCCTCTCTTCTCATTCTCTCAGGTATGTTTTACAATTTCAATTTCTTCTCCATTTTGATTATGTGTATATTACTTTGCTTTTTTGTTTTTTTAGGTGGAGGAAATTTATCAAGACAAGGAATACAAATCCAAGATATGAAGATTCCTTTCCTACAATTTTACATTGTCTATCATTTGATCTCTTTTCTCTGTAATAGTTGAAATCTTTGAAACCATCAATGGAGGAAATGAAGAAAGAGAAGAAATACGAAAGAAAAAGTAAAAGAAGATGAAAGAGTATCTCTTTAATGAATAAAAAGAATTATAAAAATAGGGAAATTTAGTTAGGATATTTGACTTGTTATTAGTTGGGCACTCAAAAGTTAAAATTGTAAAAGATTAAGTTTAAAGTGTTTCATGAGTAAGAAGTGTTTTTTTCTCTAATTAGCTTAGAAAAAGTGCTTTACAATCCAAATACTCCTATATTTTATTGGATTAGAATATATTTGTTGAAAGAAGTATAAAATATGCAATAAAAATATAATTAAAAAGACTCATATCGTTTAAGAAAGTAAAAGACAAACTTGAATCAATCCTATAAATGAATAAATATATTTTCAAAGGGAAACTAAAAGTCGGAAGCTTATATGTTGAGCATCCAAATTATACAATTTGTTTATCTAATTTTTTTCTTGGACCAAACAATTAGGTTATAATAACTTTCATATTTATATATAAAAGAATAATTAAAATATTTAATTTTGAATATATGTAATTAAATATTTTAATTTTGTTTTTTAAATTTATACTTAGAATAAATTAAACTTAATTTTTAATATATTTTATTGGACTAAAATAGATTTATTGAAATGAGTATAAAATATTCAATAAGAATATCTTTTAAAAGTCTCAAATCGCTTAAGAAATATAAGAAAAATATAAATCAATTGCAAGTCGAAAGCTTAATTTATTCAATATCCAACTTATACAACTTTCAATCTAATTTGTTTGTTGGGCCAAACAATTATATTATAATAATTTAAATATTTAAATTTAAATATTTTAATAGACAATTATCACCACATAAATTTATATAAATTAATATTCATAAAATAAATAAAAAATAACCCCACGGGTAAAAATCTAGTACTATTTATTATTTATTATAGAATGGTGAAACAACTCAAGACCTGTCTTACAAAACTAAACATGTCTAATATAGACGTAAAAAGTGTGTTTCAAAACCGAAAAAACCCCTATTAACGGCATATGCATCGGTGTTACTTTTGTTTACATATGGTTTCTCTTTCTGCACTCTGAAAAAAGGACCTCCCAACATTTCCTTTCGTCATTTCCCCATTTTCACAATCACCATGGAAATGGGGAATGGGACGAATCTACCAGAGCCTGATTTTGTTGGGGGTCCCAACAGCAGCGGAGGAGGCTTCGGTGGAATTTCAGATATGTTCGATGGTGGAAGTAATGCAGGACAAAACCATGGTGGGATGCATCAGATCCCACCTGAGATCAAATGGATATTCGACATTACTTGGTATGGTGAAGCTGTAAGAAGTGATGGGTTAATATGCGAGGAGCATCCTCCTAAGTTGTCTTCAGATGGTATTTGGGAGAAATTGCTTTTGAAACAAACTGGTCTTAATATTTGGCATTATCGTCTTCCAAATCTTGAGATTGTTATCTTGTCTGTCTTCATCATTTGGCAAGCTTTTAATATCTTGTTTAAGAAATTGGGTCTTTCAGTTCCCAAGTTTGCCTCCATGATGCTTGTGAGTTCTTCTTTAAAAGTTTTGGTTTTTGTGTTCTTTTGCTAATGCAGAAAAATCCTGACACGTTCTTTGTTTGCATTAAAGGCAGGGCTATTCTTGAATGTTTTACTTATGTTTTCTGGCGATAAGACGATAATTCAGGAGATCTTGTTCCCTAAGAACAGAATTGACATTCCAGGATGTCTTGGATCATTTGGTTTCATGATCTTTTGGTTCCTCAAGGGTGTGAAAATGGACGTAAAGAGAATCTTTACGACTGAAACAAAGGCAAGAGTCACTGGAGTTGCTGCGGTTACTTTCCCTATACTTGTTGGCTCAGCTCTTTATAAGTTCAGATCAAAATCTAACCGACCACTCAAAGACACCGAGTATGACTTACTGCTTCTAATGGAGAGCCTCACAGCTTTCTCCGGTATTGCCAGGCTCTTACGTGACCTTGGCATCAACCACTCATCTATTGGCCGACTCGCTTTATCCTCAGCTTTAGTCTCTGACATGGTTGGACTCTTGTTCTTGTTGGCAAACGTTCCTTTCAGTGCGGATAAAGTGCTTGATGGCGTGTCTCTACTCGGGGAGATTCTCCTCTTTATCATAATCGCGTTTGCTGTTGTGAGGCCATTGATATTCAAAGTAATCAAAAGGAAACAAGAAGGGAGACCGATCGATGACAAATACATATACGGGATCCTCGTCTTGCTTTGCTTATCTTGTATGTATTGGAATGATCTTCAACAGTTTCCTGCACTAGGAGCCTTCTTCCTCGGCCTCTGCATTCCTAATGGTCCTCCTATTGGATCTGCATTGGTCGAGCGGTTAGAGAGTTTCAACTTCGGTATCATATTCCCTCTATTCTTAGCATCCTCTATGCTTAGAACCGATATCAAAGCTTGGCATGACGGTTTCACATTCTTTACCAATGATGAGAAGAAATTCGCTGTTGCCTCACTCGTCTTGCTCATTTTCTTGTTGAAGTTCTCTGTCTCAGTGATTGTACCTTACCTCTTCAAAATGCCATTGAGAGACTCTGTTACTCTTGCCCTTATTATGTCTCATAAAGGTGTTATCGAACTCAGTTTCTACCTTTTCACTTACGGCCTTGATGTAAGCCTTCTCTCATCTTATTTTTAAATAGTAATCGAAACAAAGAAGATTCATTTTTCTCTGATATTGGTTTTTGGTACAGGTTTTGTCAAGAGAATCCTACTCGATCGTAGTCTTATCCATCGTGCTCAACTCAGTGCTCATACCAATAGTGATAGGTTTTCTGTACGACCCATCAAAGCAATACATGTGCTACCAAAAGAGAAACTTAGTGAGTCTAAAGAACAATGGAGAGCTAAAGACACTCGCGTGCATCCATAGACCTGACCACATATCTTCCATGATCAACCTTTTAGAATCTTCCTATCAATCTGAAGAGTCTCCTCTCACTTGCTACGTACTTCACCTTGTCGAGCTACAAGGTCAAGACGTTCCCACTTTGATCTCACACAAAGTCCAGAAACTTGGAGTCGGTAACGCGAAAACCTATTCGGAAAATGTCATCCTTTCTTTCGAACATTTCAACCGTTATGTCTGCAGCTCCATTTCCATAGACACATTCACTTGCATCGCAAACGCGAACCATATGCAGGATGATATCTGTTGGTTAGCTCTTGATAAAGCCGTCACGCTTATCATTCTCCCTTTTCACCGTACTTGGTCACTCGACCGAACATCCGTCGTATCGGACAACGAGATGATTCGGTTTCTCAACTTCAACGTGTTGAAACAATCCCCTTGTTCTGTCGGTATCCTTATCGAGCGACATCTCGTTAAAAAAAGGCAAGAATCTGAGCAGCAACACCTCAAGGTATTCTAGCAATTACATTTTAACAATCTTTCAGTAACTATGGTTGTGTAGTGAGTGAAGACTCGCTTTATAGGTCGTTTAAACTGGCAAAAAGCTAACCACATACTTAATGTTATTTGATAAATCAGGTGTGTGTGATATTTGTGGGAGGAAAAGATGATAGGGAAGCTTTGGCCTTTGCGAAACGAATGGCTCTTCAAGAGAACGTGACTTTAACCGTTCTACGTCTCCTAGCAGCCGGAAAAAGCAAAGAATTGACAGGATGGGATCAAATGCTTGACACTGTGGAACTAGTAGATTTGATGCGAAGCAATGATGGAGGGATTCGAAGAGAGGAAAGCTCTACAATTTACTTGGAACAAGAGATTTTAGATGGAGCCGATACGTCAATGCTTCTACGTTCCATGGCTCTCGATTACGACCTTTTCATTGTGGGAAGAACATGCGGTGCAAACCACGAGGCGACACACGGGATAGAGAATTGGTGCGAGTTTGAGGAGCTTGGAGTCATTGGTGATTTCTTGGCGTCGCCGGATTTCCCGAGCAAAACATCGGTGTTAGTAGTGCAACAACAACGAACGGTAGATAATTAGTAGAAGCGGAGAAACACACTTATACTTGTTCTATATGTATCTATCCTTTGTAGCATCAACAAATAAAAAAAAGATTGAATAAGAGAAAAAAATGTGAGCACATATCATTTGGGAGATTCATTATATTTTTCTTGTAGAACGAAAATGATGGTAAAATAAACTTAAATATGTGTTGAATCTTTTGCCTATAGGTTAGAGAGGTATTGGTTACATAAGATAATTACACTTGCACGAGCGATATTTCCAATTAATCTGAGATAATTATAATAGCCAAGAGAAGGTTTATTTACAAGAATAACCAAAAATAGACTGAATTTTTATTTCCAAAAAGTGAGTGAGAGGTAAATAAAGTTTCAAATTAATATTTAAAATAAAAATTTACATAAAAATAAATTGAAAAAATTAGGTACAGTGCCCTGATCACCATAAACTACGTAGATTTTTAAGGTTCCTTATAAAAATAATACATAGTAAAAAATTTTGAATCAAAATGTTAGAGCATCCACCACGGAAATATCTAGTTTAATGTTCTCATGAATAAATTAATAGTTAATTAAGTTAAAAACCTAATTAAGAAATTTTTAAATTTGAATAAAAAATGAGGTCCAATGCAAGAATCTTCTTTGTGATTCCTAGGAATAAAATAATATTTTACCACAAACTACACACAATAAATTTTACCAAATTGAGTCATCATAATCAAAATGTTGAGTTTGAAGAGAACCTTAATGGCATTGCAGAAGCCAAGATCGGTAGCGATATAAGGATAAGCTTCATCTGTCTCAATACCTTTGTTGTTAACAATGAAGTCAAAAGCATAGTTCATGATACCCCCATCACATCCAGCGTTTACAAAGCCTCTGTCACCTCCTCCTGCGGCTGCACCATCTCCGGCAGCAAATCTACCAACAACACCACCAACGATGACCTAAGCATTTCAACATACAAACTAGTATCATTTATGAGACAAGGCACTGGAGTGATCAATCAAGTTATTAGATATTTGGAAGCCTAGAAAGAGATTAGACTTGTTCAATGTCGATTTAGAGGCAGTAACCAAAGGATTTAGAGGTATAACGCAATGTACATTAAAGAAAATTCAGCTCTATTGTAACATTCAGTGATTGTTCTTAACCAATAGAAGAATTTTGAAGGTTCTGTTACACCGAACGAACTAACTATCAACCTATATTATATAACTTGACTCAACAAATTAGGTTCGCATCAAATGATTTAGAAAACCGGATCCTAAATCACACGAAAAGCTGAACAGATCAAGCCAATCTACAGTGCTTCCGATCATCGGCAAGCAGATGAGAGAAATAGAGAAACCTGGGCGACCGCTGAGACAGGGCAGACAAGAGAGAAAGAAGACTGAACGCCACCGGAGGAATCGGCGCAGAGAGCGGTCTGGACAAGCTTACGCTGGAGTTCGAAAGTGGAAGAAGCGGAAGCTTCAAGCTCTCCCTCGCACTGTTTTGCGGTCCATTCTCCGCCTTTCAATCTGCGACGAGAGAAATCGAGAGAGATAGAGGAATCGATCGAGAAAGAAATTGCTTTTCTCTATTTTTTTCTCGTTCTAAAGTATAAACCAATCCACAAATGACACGTTGGGTATCTTAGCTCGATCCCAAATATATCTAAATAAAGAGTCGGTTCTCTGAATTTGCAATCACATGAACCTTATTTTATTAATATAATAATAGTTCAAGAAACTTCAAAAATTCACGCGTTGGACATGGTCTTATATTCCTATTTGAACAACTTAGACTGAGGTGCCGGGATCGCGTAGCTCTGCCGATAGTGTATGAATCTCTCTTCTCCTGGCCCACACAGTGAAAAAAGAAGAAGACTGAGGTCAGAGATAATGGACAGTTTCCGAAAACCCAATCGGCTTTCTCTTCTCTTATATGTGGTTTCCTTCTTTGACAAATTTCTCTTGATTTCAGTTTTGGATTACTGTACAAATTTTGAAAAACGTTTCAACATCTAAATCTTAGGGTGGGATGAGCTCTTTTACAAATACCCTGATCGATTCGACTTTAGGAGGCACAAAATCGGGAGCGAAGCTTACTCGTCAAAGCTCTAAATCCCCCACATAAAAACCCTATGTGGATTAAATCTAGACTGCTTAAACATGGAGTCTTGAAGAAAAGGCTCACAACCATGTAAATGATGATGAAACCGTTTAGTTTTTCTTTGAATATGATTTCCAGCTTCAATCTATCTTGCAAAGAGGCCCATGGACTTATAAGGAATGAATGCTACTAATAGATTGCTGAACAAATCAACATAATACTGTTGGGTTCTTTAAGAAAATTGGCTTATGGGTTCATGCAATAGGTCTCCTTGTGGAGCATAGAAGTCATTCAACTATTCGAGCGATTGGGGAATATATAAGAGAAACTAGAGATATTGTTATTTGGAAGTTGCCATCTTTTTATTGGCCAACTTCATTGTTTATTTCATATTCTTTTGGTTTTATATCAATTTCTAAGAAGAAAACAAAATGTACAATATACAGAGAAACGTGAGAAAGAAGGATGAAAGAGTTTTAGTGTTCCATAACTTTCTTATACAACTTTGGCTTAAACTTATACAGGGTCGGTCTTTACTTTAATGAGGCCTAAAGCATATTATGTGACCTATAACAAAATTATATCATAACTTAGTTTTTAAATTAAAAAATTGAATTTTAAGAGATAAATATGATTTACTATTTTAATTATCTGATTTTATTCAATGTACATAAACACTACAAATATAAAAAAGAAAAATACGGTTAGAGATTATATATTCTAGGATTAATAAAATTAAAAAACATTTACTTTTTATTTAAAGTTATAAATGGTTTAGTGGTAGATATATGATTAACCTAAACGGTTAAAGAAAGAAAAATATATTATTTTTTAACAGCAACGTATAACATATGTATAAACCTGGAGATAAAACTTGAGAGGGAAGATTTTAAGAGAAGTTTGACATTTCGGATGTAGATATAAAAATATTAATTATTTAAGTTTTACCAAAAGTAAAAATAATTATTCGTAAAAAATAAACAAAATACAGGATAGATTTTGATGAAAACTCTAAAAGTATAGAAAAAATAATGACATTAACAAAAAATAAAAGAAATAGTTTTCTATCATCGTAATTTATTAACGACAAATCTTTTATTTTTCAGCTGAATTTTTAGTCAGGGGAGAACTCTTGAAAGATTTTAAATTTATAGGCTTGTGAAAAGAAAAAAAACTTATAAAAGAAAAAGGAAAATTGTTTTGAAAAATTGATTAAAAAGGAAAACAAACATTTTAGAGGAAAACTGATAAGAAAAAGGAAAAAAAAATACAAAAGAAAATTGTAGTAAATAAGGAAAAAAAATTGCTGTAAAATAGGAAAAACAACAAAAAATAATAATAACTGATGTTAAAAGAAATTTAGATGATTCAATGCTCTAGAAATTTGTGGCCCTCAATTTTTTAATTTTTCAGAAGGCCTAAAGTCATAACTTTACCTGCTTTACATATGGGTCAGACCTGAACTCATACATAGTTTTTACCTGGTCATAAATTCAAAATGCAACAACTTTTACTAGCCATAATTAATATTATAGCTACCAATATTGCAAGCAAAGTGTGGTCACATACGACCACTCTTCACCAACTCTTTCACAAACTTCATCAAATTTCACCTTGGTAGGTGGTGTTATCCATTAGAATTTCATGTCTCGATTGCAACTTTCCGTTTTACTATCTTGTGTTATTTTCTTGGGCATTTTTTGAGGTGAGTTGTCGAGAACAACCTTCAACGAGACAAATTTCATGACTTTTCTCCCACTGTATCTTAATGTATTTGAGCTCGCCTCTTCTACCCTTAAATCTCATTGGTTGATGTCTAGCTCAGGTGGGAGATTTTTCTTCTTGACCAACTCTTGGATCAAGTCTTGTGAACATCTTTTGTTTGTTGTGATGTGGCTTGTACATCCACAGATTCTCCTTAAGTAGCTCTTCTCCTTCATGACCCACAACAAACAAGAGTTCCTATCTTTCTTCTTTATGAGACGCTTGTGCATGCTTTGGTTTTCCGCCTTTGTATTCCCTTGCAATGACCAAGTTTTCCACACTTGTAGCATTATCTTCCTCATTTGTTTTGGTTGTACTCAACCTTCCTCTTTCCATTATTCACATAGCAAACATCCTCATTGTGGTTGTCATTCTTGTAGTAACTACATCACCTTTTCTCATCGTGGTTTGAGTTCCATGTGTTTACTTTGTAGCCTTCAATCTTTTAGCCTTTGAATCGAGTATATATGTGACAATCTTGAGGTATTTAGTCTCCTCCATAAGTGATGACAAAGGTGCATAGCTTCTTGACAATGAAGTTAAGATCTTCACAACCAACTTGAAGTTTGGTCTTCCTCCTCTTAGGGCTCTCATTTGGTATTCTACTGCTTATATGCTTTCTGAGTATGGCTTCACATTCTCTCCTTCTTTCATCTTCAGGTTATTTAAGTCTCTCGTTAAGGATTGTAGCCTCACCATCTCACCTTCTCATTGCCTAGATAGGAATTTTGAAGTAACTCTGAGGCTTCATTGGTTGTTGTTGTTGAGAGTATCTTGTCCAAAGACTACATCAGCTATTGCATGTTAAATGACTTGAAGGGCTATTGTATTTTTGGCCTTCAAGGATTGCCAATCAACAATCTCCTCTGCATAGCTAACTTTGGGCGTCTCAGGTCGTTGTTCAGGTAGGCGCTCAGGAAAGTCTTCTTAAACAATTTCCCACAATTCTTTATTCTTGAGAGTGGTCTTCATTCTTGATGCTCATAACTCATAGTTTTTCCCATCAAATATGTAATTGTAATATTACTTTAAAAATTTTAAATATTTGTTTAAATTATTAAATCCAAAAATTAAAAATAACAACGAATATTGATATTTTGAAAAAATTGTGATAAATTATTGTAGAGAGACAATATTTTAAAATTATTAAATCTTAAAAAAAAATAACAAAGAATAATCTTCTATGGATAATTTGAAAAAAATCGTGATCATATTATTGTAGAGGAATAATATACTTGTAATGAAATATTTACCTATTCATTCTAGGAAATCGTTAAGAATGACTTTTTGTGGTAGATTTTTTTTAATATAATAGATAGTTTAAAAAACAATTACAACCAAAACTTTGTAACCGCATCTTATATATAACTAGGGGCAGATCCGCACGTTGCGCGGGTTTGAATTTA
>OVAU01003244.1:0-11320 GCA_900406315.1 Biscutella laevigata subsp. laevigata
CATGTATTGAGCAAAGAAAACATGTACAAAGCAACATTCACCCTCGTTAAATGTATTATAGCAATTTGCCCGAGTGAGGAAGACAGAAGAGAAGAGAAACAAGGAGAGCCACATAAGCAGAAGAAGAGTTGGCCCTACAAGGGTTTAGCTGTAAGAAGCAAAAGATGTGGCTCTTTTTGATACGAAGCAGATTCATATCTTCTGATATAAAACCATCCCTTATCCCTTCTCCTTAACCAATCACTTCTCAACTTCATTTGTTTCCTTCTCTCTCTCTCTCTCCGTTTTTCATAAAAAGGTTCAGTCTTGAACAAGGGAAGAAAACAAAACGCAGATTTTTCTTTTCTTGTGTAGATTTCAGATTCTCCCCTCAGAAAACCCAAAAGGAAAGTTTCTTTCTTTTTTTCATTTGGTGTTAAGTTGGTGAAGTGAAGAGAGAAAGATGAAGATACAATGTGATGTGTGTGAGAAAGCTCCAGCGACACTTATATGCTGTGCCGATGAGGCTGCTCTTTGCTCCAAATGCGACCTGGAGGTTCACGCCGCTAATAAACTCGCCAGCAAACACCAACGCCTTTTCCTCAACTCTCTCTCCACTAAATTCCCTCCATGCGACATCTGCCTCGTAAGAAAATTCTCTTTATTTCTATCTGCAGAGATCTTTGTGTTTGTTTTGAGGATATCTTGTGACTGTTTTTGGCAGTATTATCAGAAATTGCTTAGTTTTGTATGTATTCGTTAACAAAGATCGGATATTAACAATTACGTTAAAGGGCTTTTAGTGAGATCTCAAGAAATTTGTTAGTTTTGCAGAAACAAAATTCTTATTAGCCTTTTCTGTTCAGCATAACATATGCTCAAGGTTGTTTATGAAGTAACAAGTCTCTCTTTCTTGTGTACATCTATGTTGACTTGCAGGAGAAGGCAGCTTTCATATTCTGTGTTGAGGATAGAGCTCTTCTCTGCAGAGACTGTGACGAAGCAACCCATGCGCCAAATACTCGCTCTGCTAATCACCAGAGGTTCTTAGCCACTGGAATCCGAGTCGCTTTGAGTTCCACCAGTTGCAGTGAAGAAGTGGACAAGAATGGCTTCGACCCATCAAACCAGCATAATTCAGCTCTCTCTAAATCGCCTATCCAGCAATCCACTGCTCCATCTTCTCTGTGGGCAACCGATGACTTTTTCCGCTACTCTGATCTCGAGTGCAGTAATAAGGTGAGATTTGGTTTTACATCTTCATCTTAAAGTCTTAGTTTGTAGATTGTTTTGACATGTACTTACAAAATCACTTGTTGTGCTTAAGCAGAAAGAGCAGCTCGATCTCGGTGAGCTGGAGTGGTTAGCAGAGATGGGTCTGTTTGGTGACCAGCCTAATGATCAAGAGGCTCTGCCAGCAGCTGAAGTTCCAGAGCTTTCGGTTTCACATTTGGCTCATGTTCATACCTACAATAGACCCATGAAGTCTAATGTTCCTAACAAGAAACCGAGGCTAGAGATCCATTATGATGATAATGAAGAGCATTTCCTTGTCCCGGACCTTGGCTAAACCATGAAACAGACTTGTAAGCTTTATACAGCACTAGATACAACACTATATTGTCTTTTCCTTTGCTTTTTGTGATGTGATTATGAACCAGTACTACTAGGTTTTGTATGAAATCAGTATACTTGTATTGAGAAAAAGTGTTGGGATTGTGGAGAAAACCTATCTTTTTATTAGCAAGAGATGACTTGAACTGAAAGCAAGCATCCAAAGTGTTTAAATCATTACATTTGAAATAAAGGAAAAACAAAAACAGATGGATTCGTACTTTCCTTGATTTCAACCCAATCGGAAACACAAGAATACAAAAGCGAAGAAACAAGATTACGTGGTCAAAGCTTTTGAGTTGTTTTTGTTTCTTATTGCTTTTCAAGGAAGCTGAGAACTTCAGCATCTGAGGGAAGAGCTGGAATTGCTCCTTTCTTGGTCGTTGTGATTGCACCACAAGCGTTTGCAAATCTCAGTACCTTTCTCAATCTCTCTTCATTCTGTCAATAACAAACCCAAGAATTCATCAAATTATTGAAGTTTGAACCTTTTATATCATCTTGAAGAGGAGTATGATGCTTCTCTACAATGTTTTATACCTCAAGAACGGATTGATCATCTACAATCTCGTTTAGAAGAGCACCCACGAAGGAATCTCCTGCTCCGGTTGTATCCACGGCGTTCACATGGAAAGGGTCAACGGATCCATGGAAATTCTACATAGATTGGTAAGTACATAAGAAGATATCGGTTTCATGTTCATGTGATTCGACAAATGAGAAAAGCAAAAGTAACTTCATTTCTTTGACAATAAGAAATTGCCTTGTTCGAAAAACAAAGAACCTTATAGATCAAGACTTTTGCGACCTTACTTGATTAAAGTACAATTTATTCCATGGAGGGTCCAAGAAAAAAAGTTAATTATTTATTCAGCAGTCGGTGAGATCTACCAAACCTACTCAAACCCCATCAATATTAAATTTAAAGCAAGTAGCTCACAAAGTGAATCATGCAGCATTATTGAAATCCCTGTTCTGATTATATGTTACTAATCCTTTCCAAAAACAGGTTCATATAAAAGAGTTCCTGAAATTATATTATATAGCCAAGCAGCATTGCCTTCTGGCATCACCTAATGGGCAGAACCAGAAGTCAATCATGATGATGACAAATGCACATAAGAGGATGTTCTAGTGTGTTTACCTTGGTGTAATACCGACAACCCTTTTCACCTAGAGTGACAAGCAAGAGCTTCAAATTGGGATGCCACAAGGACAATGCAGTCTCATCATCGATTTTGTTGCTTCCAGTTAGAAACTCTAGCTCAACGTCGCTTACCTTGATGATCTCAGCTTTGTCCCAGATGCTCATGATCTGTGTCTTGGCTTCTTCTTTAGATGGCCACAGAGGTTCCCTAAGGTTTGGGTCGTAGGAAAGCAGAGCTCCAGCTTCTTTGGCTACTTCCATGGCCTTTAAGTGAGCGGACCTACATGGCTCCACTATTAAACTTATTGATCCATAGTGAAACACTTTTGCCTGCAAAATAATACATAACATTGGTCACAAATAATTAAGATAATGAAGCAAATATCAAACAACTTGGATTATAAGGAATATGATTTACTATGTTTCGAATATCAAACACGATGGAGTCAATCATTATCAAACTGTTCAAGAAAAGCAAAAGGTTCTCACCAGGAGATTAGCTGTAAAGTTAATTTTTTATAACAATTTTATGCAAAAATCTTCAATCCGGCATCATTTCAACATTAACATAAAATCTATATTGAAATTTTACCTTAGTTCACATAAGTGAAATATTCCAAATTCTAATGTGGTTTAAAATAAAGGACACAGATTTATCTCACTGTAATTAAAACAACTGAACATTAATATGTATATATATTATATACGAATATAACACGAAATCAGGGACATTTCCCATTACAGAAATCCATTGACCTGGATGCTTATTCTGGATATATTTTGTCAAAAGATATAGCTTTTTTTTTCTTTTTAGTTTTGGGGAAATATGAAAAAACTGAATCATTTCATGATAGTCAATTTTCATCCGCAAATCACGTGGTGGATCACGTCACGTCACGTCGATCTATGATCATCCAAGAGACCCGCGAAGAATAAAATAAAATCGCTAAGAGAAAAGCCACCGCTCGTGAATTGATCAGTGACACATATTCCGGTGAGTTCATCTTCTACGTTTCTAATACCAAGTAGCACTATTCCTAACAAATTCGAATACTAGATTTGCTTCTAAGTTTTTAAAGAAATTCAATTAAAAAAATCACAAGATCTAATGAAGATCTGGAGAAAACAGGGTTTCTATAAATCCCAAAATCGTAGCACAAGGAGTCAAAGAGAGTGAGGGGATTAACGTACGGATTTAATAAGCTCGAGGTTAAGTTCATCAGGACGGAGAAGCATATCGGCGCTAGGATTCCGGTAAAACATAAACTCCCGATCTCCATCAGCACGTAACGTTACGAAGGCGAGAGCGGTTCTAGCTCCCTTATCAAAGTTAATTCCCTGATCGGCAACACCGTTTTTCCTCAAAATCCCAGCCAACATATGACCGAACTCATCGTCTCCAAGTTTACCAACGAAAGCAGAGCGTCCACCGAGACGTGAAACAGCGATTGCGACGTTAGCAGGAGCACCTCCAGGAGCTTTTAGGAATCCAGGAGCTTCAGCGAGGGAGACGCCGGATTCAGTGGGAACAAAATCAATCAGCATCTCGCCGAAGCTTACGATCAGTCCTTTCTCACCGTTAGATGCCATTAGAAACGAGATCTGTTAACCGTTGGATCAAATCGGAGAAATAAAAATCCGGTTAAGAGGATATATGAAATGAAGGAAGGAGAAAATGGGTTTATATAGAGGACGACTTGGCCGGCGAAGATGCTCCTTATTTTTGCCTAATCATAATTCTCTTCATTTTTAAAAATTTTATCCAAAATATTAATATATAAATAGCTTACAAAATAAACTAAAAAAAATTCAAAAAAATCTCGTTACAAAATCCCCGAATATTTGAAATTTTATTTTCTGTTTCGATTTCTCCGTAATCGTCTCTATTTTTGTATCGTATATTTTAAATAATACGCTTAATTACTAAATATTCGTTGGTGTTTTATATCTTATCATGTAATATATGATAATGCCAAAACACCGACGAGATATTCTCACGTGTTAAAACATTATTTATCCTCCACAAAAAAAAAGATTATTCAAATATCTCGAGTTTAATTTTATATATTCAATAGAAAAAGAGCCTAAATTATTGTACGTACTCAATTGCATGTTATATTCTTACAAATAATCACGACAAAAATATTATATAAAGTAAGATATTAACAAATGAAATAAAATTCAGGTTAAATAAGTAAGTGAAGTGTCACTGGTTGGTCCGTGTTTGTCAAGTTGAAGTTATTTTAATATTTTGTTATTATTAATCAGACAAGGACTTAATTAGCAAAACCTGTGGATTCCTCTGTTTCGGTTTTCATAAAACCAGCGAAGAATGGTCATTATTACAAAACGACCCATATATTTTTTTTTTCATGATTCATGAAGGAATTTCTAATTCTTATAACTTTTTAGCCTTTTCTAACTCTAAAATGTGATTTTTATACAAAAAAAGTAGAGTGGGTAATTCTTAGAACAATAGACTCTGAAACATCTCATCGTCTCTAGTGCATATCCAGCTGCAGAGATGGCCATTGAAGTTTAAGAGGTCGCTCGAAATGAATATTTGAGACGAATCTGTGAGAGAAGTTTGTTTCTTGTCTTTTGGAGACCAGGAGTCTATGAATTTGAGCTCTTTACTTTAGCTTTCCAAAAATTGTTTAGTTTAACATAAGACTTTTCCATTTTCATATATCAAATTTTCTGAAAGAGATATGGGAAAAGATAGGCTCATAGTTCAATAAACGAAATGTAAACGAAGAAAAAGGTTTTAGCTTTATGTGAATTCACTCACCAAACTGAGATAACAACAAACCTACACCTACCTATGGACGAGTAGAACATTTGGACGTTGCAAGAGTCATTGTTCCACCTAATATAGCAAAAATGTAATTGTCGAAACAAATCTAGAGCTCTAATATCTTTGTCTAATTCCAGACGTTTAACTCATTGTTTTCCGACAATGATTTTGTTATCTGTAAAACCATTTTTCATTGGTGAGTTTAGACTTATGCTACAAGTTACTTAAGGTCACGCCTGAATCTGAATAACTGTCACTAATAAATCAAAAGACTTTCATTTTTTACATTCTGGTACTACGCTAGCTAATAGAAGAGGGGCTACAGAATCAGCCCAACTGATTGTCAGAATCAAGAACCCATCAGAACAAACCCGTAGGCAGAATCAACCGATTGTCAAGAACAGAGAAAAGATACTGAAAGAGAAACCATGAAACTCTTACGTTTAGTAAGACCTTAATCCCGAGTGGCTAACTAATTCAACAACGAGTAAAGGCAGCATTAGAGCCTGACATAACATAACAATAAGCAACTACATAACTATGATGAAAATGACACGAGTCAATTTGACAATCATAATCACTCTGATTAGCTAAGATTATACTCCCGGAGATCTTATCCGGTCAGATTCCTCGAAATTGCACAACATTTCAAAGTAAATTTCTGATGCTTCTATTTTTTCAAAGGACATTGCCACTTACTCACTGAAATCAGGCAAAAGGACGTTTTTGTATCAGCTGAAGCAAAATAATGTTTCTCACTATTGTAATTCTACATCATTTGGTTTTGGTTTTCAGCTGCAGATAGTTAATTAAAAACATTGAAGAAACGTAATTGGAAGATACAAAACTAGAACTTGCCTTTCTTTTTGTCAAGAAGAGAAGGAAAAAAATCAATCACTGATTCTTGATGGTCTTCTTGTTTCCGTTCACCATATCATCAGGTAGAACTTTGAGATGCTTCCTCTGCTTAGACTTGGCGATTTTCTTCAGAGTCTTGGGGTTTGTAATCTTCTGCAACTTGGTACCTGTTCTCAAAATGTTTTCCTTCTTCTTCTTCTCCCTCTCTTCCTTCTTCTTCCTCTTCTCCACCTTGTTACTCCTAATCTCTTCCTTAAGCTCGTTAATCCTCTCTTTGTATGCTCTCTTAATCTCTTTTTGCCTCTTCATCTCCTCCAAATCCGGTCCTTTGGTCTTCACAAACCTTGCAGAAGCTCGGTGAGTTCGCGGCTGTTTCCACGTCCGTCCGGAAACTTTCCCAGCGATTACACCGTCATATGTTGGTCTCCCCACAGCCACCGCCACGGGTTTGTCTGGATCTTCTGAGGAAGAGACGGCGCTGCGTTTAGTTAAAGGAGGTTGACCGCCATCGATGTCCATCGACGCTACATCGGAGATTACCTCGGCAGTGGCTTGTTCCTGAGATTCGCGCTTCCGTTTGTTGGTTTTACCGCCAAATCCCTCGTCAAGGCACCGGAAATCTACGGTGCACGCCATTTCTTCTTTTGTGGCTGTGAAGTTTCGAGATTTCTAGGGCTTTGAATATTTATATGAGAGAATGGAGATTGGTAGATATCCGGTTTTCATCCGCCCACACTAATCCATCAATCGAACCGAACCGGAGTGGATGCTAACTTTGAGAATTTTAATTTTGAGAATAAAATTCCATAAAATTTGACAGAATTCAAATGCTAAAATTTATATTTTGAAAATTTATATTTATTTGGTATATGATATTTTATAAAGCTGATAATTTTATAAAAATATTAGAATTTGAGAAATTATGTTTATTTGGTGGATTATATTCCAGAATTTAATAGATTTTGTAAAAACTAGAATTTTAAATTTTAGAAAATTATATTCATTTGGTGAATAATAATCCAAAAATTTAAAAGAATTTGTAAAAAATTAGAATTTTGTATTTTGGAAAGTATTTTTTGTAGATAATAGTCCATAATAATCTAAAATATTTGTAAAATGTTAGAATTTAAGGGAAATTATGCTGATTTGATAGATAATAGTTCGCAAAAATTGAGAGATTTTGTGGAATATTAGAATTTTGTATTTTGGAAAATTTTAATTATTTAGTGGATAGTAATCCATAAAAACTTAAGAGATTTTACAATACGCAAGAATTTTGGAAAATTATGCTCATTTGATGAATAATAGTCCATAAAATGGAGAGATTTTGTGAACTAGTAGAATTGTGTATGTTAAGAAATTTTTATTATTTGGAGAATTATGCGCATTTGGTGGAAAAGTCCACAAAAATTGAGAGAATTCGAAAAACGCTATCATATTTTATTTTTGTGAATTATGTTGATTTGATGTATAATGTTCCAATAAAACTAAGAGGGTTTTTGTACCAAATCTAAAATTTAATATTTTGAGAAATTATGTTGATTTGGTGATAGTAATCCACAAAAACTATTAGATTTTTGTAGAATGTTAAAATTTTTGAAATTATAATCAACAAAAACTAAGAGATTTATTAAAATGCTATAATTTGTATTTTGAAAAGTATGGTGGATAATTGTCCAAATATTTTGGAGATTGTGTGAAAGGCTTCAAAATTGGAATTTATGCTCAAATGTGGGTTAAAAGTCCATAAGAATTGAGAAAATTTATATAACACTATAATTTTTTTTGGGAATTTTATTGACCTCGTAGAAAATAGTCCATCAAATATTATAGATTTTGTAAAACGCGAAAATTTTAGATTTTGGGAAGTTATGTTAATTTGGTGGATAATAGATTATCAAACCAATATATTTTGTACAACGCTAAAATTTGGAAAGTTATGATCATTTGGTGGATAATAGTCCTAGAAAACTATGAGACTTTGTCAAAAACTAAGATTTTTATTTCGAAAATTATACTAATATTATGGATAATTTCCACACAAATTTAGAGATTTAGTGAAACACTATAATTTTTATTTAGACAAATTTTAATTATTTGGTAGATAATAGTTCAAAACATTTGAAAGATTTTGTGAAATTGTGCTCATTTGATGGATAATAATATTCCAGGGATATATTCTATGAAATCTTAGTATTGTTGAGACTGTTACGAACAAAATTGTTCATTATCTATCACCCTCCCGCAATGTAATCATGGGGGCTGCAAACGGTTAGACTGGAAGGGAATTTGTTGAAGACGATAGTCCGCAATCCTTTTGTGAATATGTCGACATATTGCAAATACTTGGAACAAACAACACTCGTACTTCACCGAAATCACTTTTTCCCTGACAAAGTGTATATCCATCTTAACATGCTTTGTACGTTGATTGTTTCACGGGGTTCATATAGAGATACACTAAGCTTATGTTGTCACAGAAAACAATAGAGGCTTTTCGAAGAGGTACGTTAATGATGTTGTCAAAGCGTTCATTGAGGTCATTGAAAATGTATCTCACTAGTGTCCTTTCTGCAATTGGGGCATCAACGTTTGCAAGCAAATCTAATATTGATTTGAGCGTTTGGCAGTAGGTTTGTACCATCAAGATCATTATTCAGCTGGATTGCTTTAGCCTCTTTGTTACTACGAAAATGACCTTCGATTATGAGCCAGAGCTCATGAGCCGTGCCGCCAGCTTTGAATGATCGACGGCGAGTGTCATCTGCTAAGGTAGCATCGATCCAATTGTTGATAACATCGGCTCTCTTGCGCCATGGAATGTAATCGTTTCCTTCTGATAGCAACAATCCGTCTAGGTGACCTAAAAAACAGTGAGTATGGAAGAGATCTCTCCAAGCATCATAGTTATGCTCGTCTGATCGAGCAAGATGGGGATAAATATCGGATGTTGTTAACGCCAAAGACCCTCTCAGAAGGAGCGGTGCCAGTCATTTGTAGAAGAAAATGAAAGAGAGAGGAGTAGAGAAGATGATGATAAGAGAAGAGTGAAGAAGATCACAATCGAATTAGTTCTCAAGATCGTTTAAATCTGATACCATATTAGATTGTAAACCTCTTTGCCTTGTATTCATGTACGTACATGGTTATATATAGTGACGTTTGTTACAATATTCCAGGGATATATTCTATGAGATCCTTGTAATGTTGAGACTGTTACGAACATATCTATCATAAGAGATTTTGTAAAACACTACAATTTTGGGAAAATATGCTCGTTTTGGTGGATAATAGTCCACTAATATTAAGAGATTTTGTGAAACTCTAGATTTTTTTTTTCCATAAAATATTTCTTATTTGGTGGATAATAAATCATTTAAACTAAGAGATTTTGTAAAATGGAAGAATTTTAAGAAATTATGTTGATTTGATGGATAATCCAAAAACTTGAGAGAATTCATAAAACGCTGGAATTTTGTATTTTAGAAAATTATGCAGACTTTTTAGATAATAATAAACAAAAACAGATAAATTTTATAATATGCTAGAATTCAGAAATTTTGTTCATTTGGTGTATAATAAATTAAAGTAAATTATAAAATTAAAGCAAATACTTTATGATATATATAAAGAAATATATTATTATTTTATAAATTTATTACTAAATTTTATAATATTCAATCTCGCACATGGCGGAGTCAAAAATCTAGTATATTTGATTTGGTAAATAATTGATTATAACAAAACATAATACATTTACCACAAAAGTAATAGTGCACTATTTCACTTTCAATTTTTCAATAGAGAATATACTTACAATAATTTGAACTTACTCTTTTTAATTTTTTCTTTTGAATTAAATGAGGTTTTAGAACGGATATAACATATCCAATAAAAAATAACTTTATATAGTCTCCCATTACTTAAGTAATAAGTAAAAATGAATTAATCAATTCTATAAATAATCTAATGTGTTTTGAACATTGAATTGCAAGTAGAAAGCATGATTGAGTGAACGACCAAATTAACAATTCTACTTTATTTTATCTAATTTGTTTGTTGAAACAGATCATTAAGTTATAATTATTAAATATTTAGATTTAAAAGAACAAATAAACATTTACATATAGAATTCCGATTGGATTTTTGAATATCTAATTCAATAGATATTATTGTTGCAATCATTTACAATTAATCTTTTTATATATTCAATTATATTAAAATAAAATTTTAAATGGATATAAATATTTAAAAAATTTGACTTAAGAAGTCGTACATTATTTAAGAAAATAAGAAGTAAAATTTAATCAATTTAATAAATAAACTAATACATTTTAAATGATGGATAGCGTATCAGAAATTTTAGTCATTAAAAATCACTAATTTCCCATATAGAACTTTACATCAAACCACATATAATATATAATTTAAAATTATATGTACTATTTATTTATATACAAATAATTAATTAAATATTAATTAAAAAAAATATATGAAACTTTTCATACCGCTGTGTTGTTTAGACTTTGCAGGTCATAGAGAGATATCCGGTAGCTAGTAATCTATCTTCTTATATATAATGAGAGAAGGGAGCGACTTCCGGCTTGACACGTGTCACCTCTATCTCTACAAAAATATAAATACATATATAATAAGTACAAATGTTTTTTAAAAAATTCAATGAGACATTTGGCAAAGTGTGTGTTGTGATGTTGAAGAGGTCATGAGTTCAATTCTCACTATCCTCATTTTAGTTTTAATTTTAAATTTTAGCAAAACGACGTAGTTTTGATGTTTATACATCATCTTATATATAATAAGAGGAGGGAGTGACTCCCGGCTTGACACGTGTCACCCCTTTCTCTACAAAAAATATGAATAAATATATATGAAATTACAAAATTTAACAAAAAAAAATCAATGAG
>OVAU01003245.1:0-11317 GCA_900406315.1 Biscutella laevigata subsp. laevigata
CTATTCATTTTCATTGTGAGTTATAATATGTCGAATTATGCTCCCACAATATGGATAAAGTTTAGCTAACCTCACTAGCATTGACTTGTCAAACTGACGAAAAGAATATATGAGACTTAAGGATGTTATACAAACACGAAGTTCAAAATTTACCTCGTCAAAACGATCATTAAGCTCTTGAAGTTGCATATATAAGACTGTAAAAACAACCCACCTTACAATGATGTAAGTTGATTATGCCAGTTTTTTCCTTGGTCTTCTTGAATCAACAAACTCTTCTTCCATATTGAGTACTTCTATTCCATTTTTCTCGCAACAAAATCATCTCTTCCATCATCTTTAAGCTTATGCAATTGTCATTTAGTAGACTCCACCAATGAAATAACATTCAAGATCTCTTGATATTTTTTGTAGAGCTTTTGATAAGCTCTCATTAAGTCTCAAAACCACAAGCTTTAATTGTAGATGAAAAACAAAATCAAAAGTGTGATATTGATGTTGTCTATGCCTTCACTTTGGATATGTTCAAGCACTTCAATAATATATCTCAACAAGACGCAATAAAGTCTTATAACATGAACCTCAACGAGTCTTTCTAGGTTTTGTAAGTGCAAGCTTCTAATTTTGACTCTTAATTTCACCACTTTTGATTTCGTCTTTCATTTTTTGCGATAACTTTCTATGAGCATACATTGTCTCTTGCAAGAAGCTCCAACTAGATTCAGGAGAACATGAACCATATAAAAATCTCCAACTGCAAAATGTTTTTTTGCAACCGCCACAATAACAAACTGAAGTTGATGAGCATAAAAATGAATATAATATGGATATCTAATTTCTTTCAAAATCAATGATCTCATTCTAATGAATTCTCTCTTCATATTGCTAGCCTCATCATAACCTTGTCATCTGAATTCTGTTAGACTTAATCTATGTTTTGCAAATAAGGAATCAATATCATATTTCAAAGATAAAGAAGATGTCTTTCACCTGACTAATACCAACAAATATTTATTTTATCTTCCCAAATTTATCAACAAACCAAAAAACCACAGTCATTTGCTTTTTATTTGAAATATCATCAGTTTCATCTACCAACAAGCCAAATACCTCTTCATCAACTTCTCGGATCATATATTTAATTACTTCTTCTGCAAAGCAATGCAAAATGTGTTTTGAATTGGAAGTGATGTCATATGATTATTTCGAAGGGCATTGTTCATCACAACTTTGTTTATAATCTCAATCAGTATAACAATATATCTCAGAAGCTCTCAGAAATTATCTTGTTTGTTGACTCTTCTTCATCATGACCACAAAATGGTAAACTTTGAGGTAGCAAAAACCTAGAAGCATCAATGGAAAGTACCTAAACGGATTTGATACTCATCTTTCACAACATGTACGATAGACTGACACATCAAATCTCACATTACTTTACTGAAGCTATCAATCTTATTTCAACTAGAAAAACCACTCGATACAAAAGCATCCCTACCACCTCGTTTTCCAACTTGAACTCTGAACAAATAACAATACAAACAAAAAAACTTTTTCTTCTTCTACAATATACTCTAACCAATCACGATATTATTAAACCAGCTAGGATTAAAACGTCCTAATATATTTTCAATTTTTTTTTGCTTAAAAGTATGACTACGAAATCAACAAGTCTTGTAATCAAATACTTACAACGTACCTCATCTCTTTGATTAGATGATAATTATAAAGTTTTTCGCTTAGTTGGATCCCGTAGAAAATCTTTTAAACTAATATTAGAAAGTGGATCTTTTTTAAAAAAAATTGTTCCATAACTTCTAATTTTTCTTGTATAAATAAAATACATCAAAATAAATATTAAAATAATATAATATTTAAAATATTAAAAAGCAAATGAACCTAATTACTTAAACATTAAGTCCAACGATGTATACACTACTAATTATTCTATTTTTGTAGAATCAAATAAATTTAAATTGATTTTTAGTTTACATAATTACATAAACAAAAAAAGTGTGTGAGCCTTGACATTACCAATGTTTAAGGTCCCTACACATTTATGGCTCATCAAATTATGTGTGGATCAAATAAAGGGTGAGCTATAACATCGAGCTGTAACATCGCCAATGTCTAAAATCCCTACACATTTCTTAGAATGCTAAAATTATTATGCGATACATGAATTTAAGGTAATCCAAAATTAAAAAGATTGGATCAACTTTTGTAGATGCCAAACTTGGCCACCAGGAATATTGCCCGATTTCTTTCCTATGATTAAGATGGGATTGAGACAACTTAAATATAAATAAAACTTTTTTATACTAGAAAGGAGATTAGTACAAGACTTTTGTTTTGGGTGGACACTCACTTATATTTATCTCTTGGTTTACTTCTACGAATGCCACCAAACACTCTTATTTATACAAGTGTGGGTTAAATCCTAGATTATTCTAGAGTAATCACTAAACCTTATTCATATAATATTCTCCAGAATATTATCTAACTATATCATTAATTCTTATTCTAGAAATTTTTCTAAATTTACTAATCTTCATATTTCTAGAATATTCTATAAGCCTAATCACTTCATGAAAGTTCTTTTTTAGACAAACTTCATGAGATTCTAGAAACTTAATTTTCTTCTTAATTTTAGAATTATCTTCGTCTATGAACTATGGAATAAATTCTCCAACAATATCTTCTCCAGACCTCTCACTTTACAAGTAATTCATTATCTATATTTATTTCAATTAAAGAAAGCTCTACTCAAATATATTTATTCCCATCTCTATGTTCCGACTCCCTTTTTTCGTGAGTCTTTGTTTGTCTTTATATCTCTTAAACACGCATATATATACACTAATTCCATATTAAACTATTTAGAATGTAATATACACGAGAGTATTCTCCATGGTGATCAGTTTTTTTTTTTTTTTTAAATAATATTATTGATAGTCAAAGAAGCAGTTACAAGATAAAGAGGGATACAAATCCCCATAGTCAGCACCAGAATAAGAGAAACAGGCAAAAAATTAAAAAAACATTAGCGATAGGTGACAGCTAATGCTGAATAAACTGGAACCAAGTTTCAAGGAGAGGGGGAACTAAAGAATCAGGATTATCACCGTCAAGGGCGACCAGCTTGAATCTCAATAAAGCCTGAATTTCCTGTGTTATAACATGAGCCGAGCGGATCGAAGTTGAGTGCTGCCGGGAATTTCTCTCCTTCCAAAGCTCATAGACAACATCATGAAGAATGAGAGAACAAATTGTCTTCAAGCTAGAGTCCAAAGAACGACTTCTAACCCACTTGACAATCAAATTAAAGCTTTGTGGAGGATTTAGGACATCATTCACAAAAAAGCTAACCAAACCTGTTGGGAAAATGCACAGGAGAAGAACAGATGGTCGATAGTCTCCGGATGAGCATTGCATAATAGACACACATCTGATACATGAATCCCCCAACTTATCATCCTGTCCTTGGTAGTAAGTATGCGTAACATTACCAGCCAGAGTATGAAAGCATGCTTGGGGATCCTCTGAGAAAACCAGACAGAATCCTTCCACCAAACCTCTGAACTCGATACGGTTAAAGCATCCCACGTTAGGGAAGAAGAAAACTGGCCCGGTTCTGGGGCTCCTGCACACTTCCAGTGATAACCATCAACTACTCCATTACAGAGAGTTGGAAGGGTAGGTAAACAACCGCGTAACAATCGATAAATCAGATGACGTCTTGAGTTATTTCTCCAGCTGGTGACTCTAAATGCTTGTTCGAGAGTCGCCCTCTTGGGGATTCCTAGAACTTGTGGGCCATTAGGACCCGTGATGGATAAAAGAGAACCATTGGAAGACCAGTTATCATACAAGAATAGTATCACACGACCGTCGCCAATTTGTGGGACCAAAAAAGACCTAGCCATATCCTTTAACTTCAAAATCTGCCTCCATATCCAACTCCCTTCATATGAATTACTGAGCTCCCAGAACACTCGGCCTCTGATGAGATTGACTTTAATCCAAGAAACCCAAAGAGAACCCGCCTTGGTGAATAACAACCAAATCAGCTTGAGCGAGAACACTGTGCTCCAAGGCTCCATACGTCGAAAACCAAGTCCACCCTGTGACTTGGGAGTACAAACTGTTACCCACGAAACCTTGTGTCCTGAAGAAGCTTCCGGGATACCCTTCCACAAGAAAGCTGCACACATGCTCTCAATCGACCTTAGACATTTCTTAGGGAGGGGAAAGACTGTCAGCCAAAAGTTATCTAAACCGTATATAACCGACTGAATCAACTGCATACGACCAACAAATGATAGGAGTCTGGCTTGCCAAGAGACCAATCGTGCCCTAACCTTATCCAATAATTGTTGATAATGTACAACAATCATATTATGCGGAAGCAACGGTAGACCCAAATAACGGACTGGTAAAGAGCCATGTGCAATACCAAACCTCATAGCAAGAGAAGCAGTTCTGGATTAATCATTGCCATCCATGAACAACATAAACTTGGACTCATTGAACTTCAAACCAGAGCCAAGTCGAAAGATTTCCAACACGTCCATAATACCCTCTAAGGAGTCCTCTGAACCATCAAAAAAGAGAAGAAGATCGTCTGCAAAACTCAAATGCGTAACTAACGATTGCAAACATAAAGGATGACATCGAAAATGTCCCAAGACAGCAGACTTGTCTAATTCCTTTAAAAAGACATCCATAGCGAGAATAAATAAGGCAGAAGACATCGGATCTCCTTGACGCAATCCCCTTTTACCCGGAAAGAAGCAAGCTAGCTCTCCGTTTACTGAGATGGAGAAAAAGGGAGTCGTCACACACTCACGAACCCAGCTAATAAACCGTAGAGGAAGGTCTAAAGCATGAAGAACATTGAACTGAAATTCCCAGTCAAGATTGTCATATGCCTTTGCCAAATCAACCTGAAAACAGCCCCTGGAAACAGGTCCATCCTTATGAAAATTAACTGCCAACTCCGAAGCCAGGAGAACGTTCTCACATAATAGCCTCCCTGAGATGAACCCCACCTGATTACTCTGTACAACCTTATCAATAAATAGCTTTATCCGAGAAGCAATAATAGATGAAATGACTTTGTATAACGTCGTGCAACAAGAGATTGGCCTGAAATCAGCCAAGCATTCTGCCCCAACCCGCTTCGGAATTAAAGCAATCATGGTTGCATTGAACTGTCGAGGCAATCTGCTTGTAACAAAGAATTCCCTTATCCCACAAATGAGATCCGGTCCTATGATATCCCATGTAATCATATAAAACTCGGCTGATAATCCATCTGGGCCTGGCGCCTTGCCCTTTGGAAGATGAAAGAGTGCATTTTTTATTTCAATACCTGTTGGAATTGCCATAATTCTCTCAGCAAGGGGTAAATCACAACGAAAGTCAGTAAGAGCTTGAATTCGCTGAATACGGTAAGGAACAACATCAGGATTTCTGGAACCAAGCAAGGCTTGGTAATAGTTAACCGCCAAATTCTTGATCCCTGTATCTCCAAAGATTCTGTTACCGTCTTCCGAAACCAAAGAATGAATGATGCTACGAGAGGTGTTTGTCTTAACCGTCTTATGGAAGAATCCTGTATTCGCATCCCCTTCTTTCAACCATCTTATTCTTGATTTCTGTCTGAAAAAGGATTCTTCTGCTTTTGTCCAGAAAACCCAATCCTCATGAGCTCTTTTTTCCTCTTGGAACAAGACTTGAGAAGGAGTTAAAAGGAGACGATTCTAACAATCTGATAAGACCTCGAAGGCCTCCTTAGCTCGCTTGGAAATATCACTGAAACTGTTCCTATTCAATAGCCTGCAAACCGATTTGGCTTCCTTTGACTTACGTACCAAAATATCCAAGCAGGAACCAACGTTGGAGACGCCAGACCAAGCATCATTTATCAGTTGTAGGAACGATGGATGGGAGGCTAAAAAATCGAAGTAACGGAAAGAAATTCGTCTGGCTGTAGAAGCAACGCCCACGGAAACTATGCAAGGTGAATGATCTGATATGCCAGGAGAGTCAAACAGCGCTGAGGATACCGAAAACTGATCCAACCACACATCATTAATAAATGCTCTGTCCAATTTCCTGGCTATAGGATTATTCACTTGCCTATTAGTCCAGGTAAAAAAACAACCTCTAAACGGAAGATCCGATAAACCAGAGACATCCAAACAGTCTTGGAAAGTAAGCATTCCCGAGCTCGACGAAATAAAAGGATAGATCGAATACATCTCCCTTGCATTTAAGACCTGATTAAAGTTTCCGAGAAGGATCCAAGGAGAATTCCTTACCAAAGTATTATCAGCCGACAATATTATTTGATCCCATAGAGAACGCCGCTCAATTTCTGCATTCCTAGCATAGACAAAGGTAGCTGTAAAGGTTTGTCTCATCGCTAAGACCGTTATACCACACATCATAAACTGATCAGACTGATCATATACTACTACCGATACTGAAGGCTGCCAAACAAGTACTACACGACCATTATTCGCCGTAGAAGAGTGATTACTACTATAAGACCATCCAGGTACACATTTTGCCATAACTGTAGACAAATTATTCTCAGTGACCCTAGTCTCCAAAAAACCTCCTACGAGGGGATTATGCTTCTTAATCCATTGATTGACAGCTCGCTGCTTTACCTTGGCATTTAAGCCCCTTATATTCCAGGAAAAAAATCATGGATAATACAAAAATGGTGCCAAAAAACTTGATACGAGAACTAGTTATGAGCAGGACAGTGGACGTCCTTATCTCCTTTGCCAACAAAGCAACCACACTTAACCGGGGATAGTATAGGGTCCCAATCCAAGCTCTCTAGGTTCCCCTCATAAGGAGCTGATTGGAGGTCAATCATCATCTGCTGATGTAAAAGCTTCTTGGCCCGCTTCTGAGTTTAGGGCATGTATTTAGCTTCCCGCGGAGAAGAGAACTTCCCACGACTCCGAAGAATTTTCTGTGCCTGCTTTGTAACCTCCTCCTCCACATGAAGCTTGCTTGATGTAAGCGAAGGATCCTTTCTATTAAACATACTGTCTTCTATACCAGAAGTCTGAGGAACTGAGCGAACTACCACTGATAACTTAACCTTTGAGGAGGTCGACGCTGAAGCTGAAATATTTCCTTGCTGAGAGTTGTTCAGACTCCAACATGTAATCTCCTTTCCATCCAAACATTGATTTGATCCCATTTGATGGTGAATAACGTCAACCCCATCATCGGCTTTAGGAACCGACGAACCAACAAACTTCTTTCCCATAACGGAGGTAGCATCATTAATGATAATATCACCTTTACCCTTAACAGCATGAGTACCTATGTTGCCAACAGGCAACCGAACTGGCATGGTCAGGTTTTCAGGCGCCTGAATATCCATTGGTGAACTAGAAACAGAATTCAAAACCGCCGATTGAGGACAACGCAAGATCAAATGGCCAAACTGCTGACATCTGGGGCAGCGAGTAGGAATGTGTGGATATTCTACACTCACCATAACTGCATTACCATGTTTATCCCTCACTTTGACAGAAGTAGGAAAGTCACCTGCGAGTCTCATAACAACCTTAAGCTTAACTAGTCCTTCTTTATTTGGCTGAATCTTAGAGTTCTCAGTATATCGAGGAATCCCTAATGGTGATGCAACCGAACTTATCCCCTCTGGAGTGAACAAAGATGTCGGAAGATTCTGAAAAATAACCCACAATGGTGCAAAGTCTAACTTCATTGGCGCCGCATCAATCCTTGGAGACCACTTAGTTACTGTAAACGCACACGAACCAGAGTGCCAAAAACCAACGTCCAAAACCCAAGCACGTGTCTCCTCTGATGGTATAAAACGTAAGTAAGACTGGGGAGAGTATTTTCGAATCATAATTCGTCCTTGAGTACCCCAGATTGGATTTAGCTCAGCAAACATTTTCCCCGGAGTAGGTGGTGAACCATGGAAGTGAGCAACGAGATGATCCTTCCAAGTAGTATCAAAATCAAATAAGACAGATGGCGGAGCCATAACTGGCGGAATACCATTCTCCAGAACCGAAGGAGAAGAGGTCTTAGCAAGATTGATAACCAGCTTAGGGCGCACAGCCGCAACGTAAGAGGGCTTCTGGGTGGGAAGAACTGACGGATCTGAGAGAGAAGTTGACGGAACTAGAGAAGAAACCTTTCCGGAAACTTCCATCGGAACTAGGGGACCAAAGGTCGGAGACGATGACAAAGGAGAGCCACTCAAAGTTGAAGGGAATAAGGCCAGAAGATCTAATGGAAGGTCTGATGGTAACTTGTCAGGAGGGAGCTTCAACGGCGGAGAAGTCTCAGACACCACCATTAGAGAAGAGAGCACGCAGAGAACAAGATGTTCTCCTTAGGAAACGCCGAGTAAGGAGAACCCTAGAAAATAGATGAAAAGAGCACCAGAAATCGCCTACTAAATCTCCGGTGATCGGTTACATGGTTTGATACTTATCTTTAATCTTTTGTGTTACTTTATCTTTTTGTCTCTTTTTTTCTTTTTGCTTTATCAATCTACAAATAAAGTACAGGATATTGACACGAAAACGGTAAAAAAACCTCTCTTCTCTTTCCTAATGTCACGATCTGGTTCTTCTTTTCGGTTAGGTATCCGGTGTTAGCCGTGGCCAGCCTAGCTCTGGCGACAAGCGGCCATGGTCAGCGACGGAAGCCAAAGCAGATCGTCGCCCCTCATCCTCTCTTCCTCCGGCAGTGAGCTTTGAGCTGTCTGGCTCCTCCTTCTCCTTCCTCCTTGGTCGCCACTCCGACGCGTGCCTCTTCTGATTCTCTCGATCTGGCGAGATCCTCTCCTCCGCCGGTCAAATCTTGTCCTGCTCTCAAGGATGGTGAATTTGCGTCTCTGTCGCGTCCAGTAGTCTTTGGATATTTCAATCTAAGCTCGCCGGAAACCCAAGCTCAAATCCGTGAAGAATCTCCTCAAGTTGCAGATCTGGCAGCTCCCATCGCATCTGGTTTGATGGCAGAAGTTCTTATAGGTCCTTTGTTGAACGATCCAGAGATGCCTTCCCTCCCGCATGGCTCGTCCGGTCAAGCGACTGTTGAAACGGCGAATGCTGTCATCGCGGCAAGTTTTCCAGTTGCTATTAAGCTAATAAACCTAAATGACACCCCCCAGAGCTCTGAAGCCCAAATTCCTTCAGACGATATGGAGAATGCAAATCAGGTAGTTTCTCTCCAGAACAATTTGCCTGTAACACCAACTCCCACTGGCAAAGATATTGTTGATGATGTTGCAGGTACTGAAAGGTCAACTCACCCAGCTGAAAGCTCGTTGTTACAACAAGCTCACAGGACAGATAAATCACAATCCTGGGCAGACATTGTTGAACAATCTTCCAAACTTGAACAAAAAGGAACTCCGGAAGTACATCACTCAGGAGCACCTCTAGTTCACATTCCCATAGAAGATCTTGAAAGTGTAGCTGAGGAATTCAAGGATTATCTTGTAGCTCGCTTTCCAGAACATGTCTCGGAAATGGGAAGGGTTATTGGGATCATGAATGCGGTTTGAGCAAAACAGGGGCCTCGCATTTTCGTCCATAAATTGGACTAGTCAGGGTATCTGCCCTGAGTTCCAAATGCAGTTACTAGGGAGACTCTGCTCAGTCGCTCAGTATGGAGATTAGCGGGTGCACTGATGTTTATTTCAAAGTGGGATCCCTCTTATCGGCCTGATCATGGTTTTCTATCGTTTGCGAGAGTTGAGGTTGAATTCTGAAACCTACCAGTGATCATGTTCAGTAATAAGATACTTCAGAAGATAGCTATCGCTGTTGGCAATCCAGTTTTTTTGTCACCAGAAACTGTGAGAAAGGAAAATCTTGAGGTTGCTAAGGTTGTTGTTGAGGTCGATCTTCGCAAGGAGCTCCCAAAAAAAGTTTTTACAAGCTGCCCAGATGGCAATTAATTGGAGATATCAATCACTTAGCCATGACTTCCTCTAAAATGTCACCATTGTGTGGTATTCAGGCATGATAATCTTCATTGTCCTATCTTGCATCCTCGACCCACTTTTGTGATGGTTGCAACTACTCAGAGAAAGCAGTCTCGAAGATAGCCTCGTTCGCGTAGTAGGCAAAAGCGCCCACCCTCTTCTCGATCTAGGTCTCGTGTGTGGGTTCCCAAACACCGAGATGGTAAAGAACCGATTAATAATGCACAGTTGTTGATGATGGAATTGTGTTGGAACATATGTCGACTACTCGTCCTGTTCAACCCGATTCGACGAGAGAGACTTCTCATATTGGTACTGCTAGTGAGAGTCAGTCGGCTGATCCAGTAAACACGCCTCCGCCTCCCTTACATCTCACGGATACTTCCTTGGAGCATCAAGCTGAATCAGATTTTGTCCATTCTCCAGCCCAGGGAGCAGGAAATGGGGGGGGGGGGAACCAATCCCCTATTTCTGCATAAATCTTTTTCATTTTAGCCCATGTTTTTTGGATGAAATGTAAGGGGGCTGAATAACTCGGTCCGTCAGAACTCAAAAAGGCAATGGATTTCGATTCATAAGCCTCTTTTTGGTGCGTTTCTTGAAATGTGGTTACTTCCGAATAACCTATAGACAATCGGGAGAGCTATTCCGAGAGGATGACGATACTTGGGAAATAGTGACTTTCATCATTATGCGAGGATTGTAGTTGTTTGGGATCCGAGAGTCTCAATTATTTGCTATAAGATGTCTGCTCAAATGGTTACATGTGGAGTGTTCATTCAGTCAATTGGCATCAGTTTCACGGCCTCTTTTGTTTATGGTTCGAACTTAGCTGTGGATCGTCGTGTTCTTTGGGATGAGTTGGCTTCTCTTCATCTGAATTCTCCGTTGGGTTCTAGTCTGTGGGTTGTTATTGGCGATTTTAATCAGATTATGCGCTTGTCTCATCATTCTTGCTCAGGGTTGGGTCCGGTTGACATGTCTGGTGTTAGTGAGTTTCAGCATGCGTTGCAGGTTGCAGGTCTTCAGGTTGCAGGTCTTCAGGAAGCGCCGGTTAAGGGGTTGAGGTTTTCCTAGTGGAACAAACGTATGAATGCTCCAATTGCCAAAAGGATTGATCATGCTCTGGTTAATGAATGTTGGATTACTTATTTTCCTCAGGCTTTTGCGGAATTATTGAGCCCTCAGCAGTCAGACCACACGTCTATTCTTTTCTATATGCTCGACTCTCTACCAAATAGAGTTTCCCATTTCCGCTTCTTTGTTCATCTCTTGGAGCACCCGAATTTTAATATATATATATATATATATATA
>OVAU01003246.1:0-11315 GCA_900406315.1 Biscutella laevigata subsp. laevigata
AATAATGATGATTATTTGTTTTGAAATTTTTTGAAGATAATTTTTTTATAAAATTATATTAAAGATTTTAGTTTGTGCAGGGAAGAATGATAAAAAGAAGATTGTTTTATTTTTGTCATACAGTCACAAAANTTTAGTTTGTGCAGGGAAGAATGATAAAAAGAAGATTGTTTTATTTTTGTCATACAGTCACAAAACATTGCTTTAAGAAAATCACGAAGCCAAAGAGTAAAATATTTAAAGTGACTGTGAAGACTTAAAAAATACAGTTATTATTTAAAGTGTGATTGGTTAGAAATTGACTGTAGAGACTGTTAAATCACGTACAGTCTCCACAGTGTATCAGCCAATCAGCCCCTCGATGTCTGCGTAAATTTTATAAATTTATAAAATTTTGTCGATTATTACATCTAAGTTTCAAGGACGCCTAACCATATATCCCTATAATAATAAAACACAAGTCAGTTCTCAATCTTGAGTGTGACACATGTCTTTTACAATTTATTTTTATAAATAAACTAAAATTTAGATAAATTTTTATTCAAACATTTTTAATTTTCAAATATTAAATCCCTAAAATTATGGGTTGTTATTGCTCATTTATTTAACCGTTACTAACCACGATTCCTAAATTTTTTTTTTAAATTTAAATTTTTCGATTTTTTTTATTCAATTTTCTTTGTCTAAATATTGTTTGCCTAAAATCATGGGTTACACTAGATAATATGTTAGCAAACCACGATCCATATTTTTGTATAAATTTTTTTTATCTTCAAATATTATTTTGTACAACCCTAAAATCATGGGTCATACTCACTAATTCGTTTAACAGTTGCATATTTATTATATTTTATTTTATTTAATATTTAAGGATTTTAAATACATATTAAAAGGCTATATATCATCTTACTTTAAAAAATAAAAGATTACTTAAAATAATTATTTTTTCTGCTTAAACATCTTCTACTTTAAAATAAAGAGAATATTATGCAATAATTTTTTAAAAAAATCATACATATTTGCATAATAATATATCCGTGCATAGCACGGACAAAATACTAGTATATATATATATATATATTGTCAACTTAACGCCTAACCATATTTATTGTATAATGAATATTTTACTCTTTGATTAATGTTAGCTCATTAATAAACTTATGTTAGCTGAGTTCAGTCTTTGTATATAAACATCAATATTACATTATGTTTTGAATAAGAAAGTCTGTTACATTTTTTTCATTTTTTTCTCTTCTCTTTTCCCTCCGCCATTTCTAAAGTTTGTTATGGTATCAGAGCTTCACGATCTTGAAGAAGCTTCTTGCCTTCTTTCTTCTTGATCAGTTTCTCTGCTTATTTCTTTCTCTTTGATCTTCCGATCTTTTCTTTCTCAAGACGATCTTGTTTTGAGCTAGTTTTCGTTGATCTTATGTTCTCTTTCTCTGTGATCTTCATCCTTTTCCTTATTTTTTCTTTAATTGATCTCTTCGATGACAACTTTCGGAATTCCTCTTGATTCTTCTCGTCAAATTACGGATCAATATGACAATCCATATTTTCTTCACAACTCAGATCATGTTGGATTACAATTGGCGAATGATCAATTAACCTCATGAGCAGACTCCCATTCTTGGCGCAAATCTGTCAGGATGGTCTTGAACGTTCACAACAAGCTCGGATTCATTGACAGTATTATTCGAAACCTGCTTCGGATGATAATGATTTTGGCTCATGGTCACGTTGCAATGATATGATAGCAACTTGGTTGATGAATTCTATGTCTAAGAAGATTGGACAGAGCTTGTTATATATTTCTACTGTTGAAGGTATATGGAATAATTTGATGTCTCGGTTCAAGCAAGATGATGCACCTTGTGTGTATGAGATTGGACAATGTTTGAGTAGTATTCAACAAGGATCGTTAGATATTAGTGGATATATACAGAATTGATCACGTTGTGGGAAGAATACAAGAATTATGTTGAATTACCTGTATGGACTTGTGGTAAATGTGAGTGTACAAGAATTTTGCCGCTGCTTATAATACATACATGCCACACAATAACAATAATAGGCCAGTATGTACTTATTGTGGACAATTGGGGCACACGGTTCAGAAGTGTTTCCGCATACATGGCTATCCTCCTGGTTATAAGAGTCCAGCTCAAGGAAATGGTTATAACAAGCCTGCTTTTGTTCCTCGAAATCAGAATTCTTACTATCCTCGTCCAAATGTTCCAAATGCAATGTCTGGACCACAGCATTGCAAATGTTTTTTCTGAGTATCAAGCTACATGATCTAATCACTATCTTCCTCCACCTTCTGAGACGGCTACTAATCTGGATATAAGTTGTTTCTCCTCAGCTCAGGTGCAATCTCTACTACAACAACTCTCCTCCTATGCAAAGCCTCCAGAGACTGGGGTTTCTACTTCATCTGTCTCAGTTATAGATAAGGGTGTCATGGCTATTCAATCTTCTGATGGTATTCTCCCAACACCATTACCAAATTCTCCTGTTTACAAACCTTATCCTTTATCTCATCTTTGTTCTTCTTTTTTCTCATCATCTATACCCACTGGTGCTTGGATAATTGACAATGGGGCTACTAGCCATGTCTGTTGTGATCTGTCATTATTTTCAGAAGTTCACACTTCATCTAGTGTTACAGTTTCATTACCTAATGGCATCAATCTCTCTATTAAGCATATGAGAACTCTTCGTTTATCTGTTTCTTTGGTTCTTCAGAATGTGTTACATGTTTCTGATTTCAAATTCAATCTCATTAGCTTAAGCAGTCTTCTTCGTGATACTAAGTGTTATGCTGTCTTTGACTTTGTTTCATGCTTGATCTAGGGGCATACTTCAGACTTGATAATTGGGAGGGGTGATATTCTTCATGTTCTATACATACTTAAAACACCTTCCTCATCAAATCAAGTTGTTGCTCTTGCTTTTTGTGGTTCTCTGACTGCTGATAGTAGTCTTTGGCACCAGCGTCTTGGTCATCCGTCCTTTGCAAAATTACAAGTACTTGCTTCTGATTTGTCTAAGTCTAGTCCAAATGTTGGTACTCATTGTTCCGTCTGTCCTTTGGCGAAACAAAAACGCCTTGCTTTTCCTTTTAACAATAATAAGTATGATTCTCCCTTTGATCTCATTCACTTAGACATTTGGGGACCATTTTCTGTTGAATCTATAGAAGGATATATATACTTTCTTACCTTAGTTGATGATTGTACTAGGGTGACATGGGTGTATATGCTAAGGAATAAGAGTGATGTTTCCAAAATCTTTCCAATGTTTTTAAAACAAGTATGTACTCAATATAAAACGAAGGTTAAAGTCATTCGAAGTGATAATGCTTCATAACTTGCCTTTACTGATTTGATTCAAGAACATGGCATCATTCATCATTTTTCTTGTGCTTACACTCCTCAACAAAATTTTGTGGTTGAGAGTAAGCATCAACACTTGTTAAATGTTGTCAGAGCTCTTCTTTTTCAATCAAATGTTCCTCTTGTTTATTGGACAGATTGTATTCTCACAGCTACTTTCTTGATCAATCAGACTCCTTCTCCATTCTTGAACAATATTACTCCGTATGAATTGCTTAGTACTAAGAAACCAGATTATAGCTTGATCATATCTTTGGTTGGTTTTTGTGTCAACATTGCTTAAGGATAGGCATAAGTTCTCTCGAAGAGCTAAACCTTTGGTTTTTTCTTGGTTTTCCTTCAGGTGTTAAAGGTTACACGGTGCTTGATTTAGATACTAATGAGATTTTTATTTCTAGGAATGTTATATTTCATGAAAATGAGTTTCCATTTGGCAATTTTGTGACTTCTGATTTCTTTGCACATATGATTTTGCATGCACCTGTAAATGTTCAACTGTCTCATGATCCTGTGGTAGTTATTTCTCAGCCTAGGTTGATTACTAACCTATTGTTAACACTGATATGCTTGTTTCCTCATCTAGTTTGGTTCCTGTTTTGCATAATTTGGAGATTCCTTTAGTTCAGTCATTTGAACAAAATGTCATTGTTTCACCTAATGCAAATGTGACTTCTGCTCCTGTCGCTAGAGCACGCAGACAAACTAAAGTTCCAAGTTACTTATCTGGTTATCATTGTGCTCTTTTGGAATCCAAAACTTCTTTACCACAAAATTACACCACCCCATATCCAATCTCTTCTTACCTTTCTTATGAAAAACTGTATGCACCATATTATGCTTGTCTTCTCTCTTACTCCCTTGAAACAGAACCAAATTTTTTTCCTCAAGCCATGGCATCCCCAAGATGGATTGAGGCAATGAAAGAGGAACTTCAGGCTATGGAGTATTGTTTCTCTACCTCCATGGAAAAATGTAGTAGGTAACAAATGGGTTTATACTTTAAAGAATAATTCAGATAGAGCTATTGAAAGGTACAAGGCAAAACTTGTTGCTCAAGGTTATACGCAGCAGGAAGGCATTGATTTTATTGAAACCTTCTCTCCCGTGGCCAAACTAACGAGTGTGAAATTGATGTTAGCTTTGGCAGCTTCTCAGGAATGGGAACTCACATAGATGGATGTTTCAAATGTCTTCCTTCATAGCGATATTGATTAAGAAATATACATGAGTTTGCCTCAGGTTATGACCTAGGTACAACTGAGTTGCCTTTGAATCATGTATGTCGTCTCCACAAGTGCATCTATGACCTTAAGCAAGCCTCTAGACAGTGGAATCTTCTTTTCACTTCTATTTTGACTGCTAATGGATTCGTTCAATTTAATGCGGATACTTCCTTATTTGTGAGATCATCTTCGAAAGGCTTCACAAACTCAGCCAGTTTCTTCAGGCTCCGACAGATGCACACGTAGAAGCTGCACATCGTATTCTTAAGTACCTTAAAGGGAATCCAGGTCAAGGACTTTTCTATTCTGCTGAATCTCCCTTGTGCTTGAATGCGTTTGCTGGTACATATTGGGCTTCTTGCCCTGATTCCAGACGATCTACTACAGGTTTTTGTGTGTATCTCAGACTTCTTTTCTTTGTTGGAAGTCAAGAAAACAATAAACTGTTAGCAGAAGTAGTACGGAGGCAGAGTATCGAAGTATGGTTGATGTCACAACAGAGGTTCTTTGGCTGCAAAAACTTCTCAAAGATTTCCAAGTGGTTGTGACTTCGGTTGCAAAACTTTTCTGTGACAATAAATCTGCAATTCAACTAGCTTCTAATCTGGTGATACATGAAATAACAAAGCATATAGAGATAGATTGTCACACTGTAAGAGAAAGGATTAAAGATGGCTCGATCATTGCTATGCACTTGAAGTTGGATAACCAGCTCGCTAACATCCTCACTAAGCCACTTCATCCGGGACCGTTTCAATCACTTCTTAACAAAATGTCTCTGTCAAACCTGTTTCAACCTTCTCTACGTTCGGTTTAAAAAGGTTTGCGGAGGTGTATAATGAGTATTTTACTCTCTGGTTTATGTTAACTCATTAATAAGCTTATGTTAGCTGAGTACAATCTTTGTATAAAAACATCAACATTACATTCTGTTTTGAATAAAAAAGTTTGTTACACTTTTCTTCATCTTCTTCTATTCTTCTCTTCTCTGTCCGCTATTTCTAAAGTTTGTTATATTGTCTGTTGCAAATAATCTTAAAGCCTATCGAAATGTGTAAAATGGATAAAATCTAAATATAGATTTACGGTTAAATAATATTATGGTCTAATGTTATGTTGTTTGAGTGTTTCCAAAAAATTATTTTATATGAAATTTCTTTTGTAAACAAGTGACGTTACTCCAGTGGTAAAACACATATCATCACTGTTACCAGGTCGGGGTTTCGAGTCCCCGTGAAAACATTTGCTACTTTCATTTATGAGAGTTTGGGTTAGTGGGCTGACCCATTTATGGCCCACAAAAATTGACAAAAAAAAATGAAATTTCTTTTGTATTTTGGTAGTTACAGTTATACATCATTTTAATCTTTTAGATAAATTTCTAATCTATATTTTGAAGATGACTATTTTAAATTTATTTTATATAAATTCGTTTTGCAAAATAAAATATATTAATAAAATATTATTTTTTTTTGAAATGATTATATTTTTAAATAACCAAAGTTGCCAAATACTTACCAACTAAATAAAAGTTTAAGATTAAACAATAATTAAGTTTGCTAGAATGTTTATATATGTTTTAAGTATGATAGATATATTTTCCAAAGTCTGAATTCCCATAGACTTATTTCTTTACAAACTTTCTAAATTTTTCTAAAAATTACTATTTAATTTATTTTTATATAACTTCGTTTTAAATACAAAATTCATTAAGAAAATGATTTTGTGTTTGTTTTGGAAATTATAAGACTTAATAATTTAAGTAATTAAATAAAATAAATAAATTATATGTTAATGGATAAAAAGAATAGTATTTAATTAAAATCTTAGAAAACTCAATAGAATCTTTTGATTATTTTCCTTATTTTCAAGGTTATTGTAGGAAATTTCTCAATTAAAAATTATGGTTACCAAAATATTATTCGTAGGAGATGGGATCACAACCATTGGAAACTTCATTACTTTATTAGTGTAAGTTTGTTAATAAAAAAATTCAGAAAACGACAAAAAACATGGGAAAAAATCTTTTGTAAAGCATGCCGAAATGCATAGTCAACGGTGACCGGTCCAAGTCAAGCGGAAGTTTGTAATTTTATTTTAATCTTATTCGAGTGGTTACCTAAGCATCTTTTAAATTTCATTAGAGATTCGAACTTTAATCATATTGGAAATGATATGAAATACTTGACCACTAACCATAAACTCGGAAAAACAGCTTATAAGTGTCTGCACTTAAGTGAAGTGTGAAAATGCATGCACAATTTCAATATAGGCATAAATTCATATATGTATTCAAGAAATATTTGAAGTACGAGCATGTACTCCTGATTTTTTGGTCTATTAATGCATTGCGTTAAACGTCGTTAACGCAGCCGTTAAGTGTGCTTACTGTTTTATAGTTTCGCTTAATAGAATGCTGAGTCAGCATAAAATTCAGATTAAGAATAAAATAAAAAAGAGAAATAAGAGGAGTTA
Source organism: Biscutella laevigata subsp. laevigata (assembly GCA_900406315.1). Classification (NCBI taxonomy): domain Eukaryota; kingdom Viridiplantae; phylum Streptophyta; class Magnoliopsida; order Brassicales; family Brassicaceae; genus Biscutella; species Biscutella laevigata. The sequence goes on from OVAU01003246.1 coordinate 7,097, forward strand.
AAATGAAAGAGTAAAAACGACGTCGTTGTTTTATGAGGTAAAAATCGCAGAGAAGAACGGTGAAATCGCAGAGAAGAAGGAAAACCTAGAACTGTAAATTCGAAATTGATGCACACATTTACCTCTAGAAGTGGCGAACAGTAAAATCGAGTTGGAAGTAAGCGTGGATTTACTGCTTTCGTAATCGACTCGAAAATGAGGTAACTAGTGTTCTTCTCTGTTTGTTCGTTGAAGTTCGTTGGTTTAATTCAATTATCATAGGTAATCAAATAGAATTTCGTATGTTTCAGCAGTGGAGATATTACCTTTCATATCTATTTCAATGGCAAATTTGAAACAGATGAAGCTAGTAGAGTGAGCTACGAAGGTGGAGAGATGACCATGCTTGAAGCACCAACACGGTCCTTATTCAGTTGTATACAGAGTGATCTTGAGGTTTCTTTGTATGAACAGAGGATATGGTATAAGATGCCATACGAAGAATTGAGTGACTTGAAGTTGTTGTGTAGAGGGAAAGAAAGTTTCGATCGGATGTGTAAGTCGGCCGAGTGGACTAGAATGATTGAAGTTTATATGGAGCACAATAACGTTCTTAATGAAGCAAACAATGAAGAAGTAAACAATGAAGCAAACGGTCGTGATGAAGACGCAAACGGTCTTGATGAAGCCAACAATGAAGCAAACGGTCCAAGTGAAGCCACAAAGTTCACGTGTGAAGAGGAAGCTCGGGTAGAAGCCATAGTTGGTGAATGTAAATGACGATGAGGACCATACAAATGATTACCGTGATACACCTCCACATTCAGACTGTGAGGAAGAAGAAATGGAAGAAGCTTATGATGGATGGGTAAGAGGAAGTGGTGAGTTAAAGATAAGACAAGTGTTTGAGAGTGTGATCGAGTTTAGAGAAGCAGTGTTCGAGTACGCTTTGAAAGGAGGCTGGAATATAAAGTTTTCTAGGTGGGGAAAGATCAAATCTGAGGCTATTTGTGGAGTCGAGAAAGGTGACAAACCTTGTCCTTGGAGGATTTATTGCTCGTATGATGGAGGTACATGACAATGGATGGTTAAGACGTTTCAGGAAGAACATATTTGTTTGAAGGATGGGCATTACAAGATCCTATCTGACTCGCATATTGCTCGTTTATTTAAGAATGATGTTCGAAATGATCCAACATACGCGCCAAAAACGATACAAACTCAAATTGAACAAAGGTACGGCTTCATCGCTTCTTCTGATCAATGTCGGAAGGAAAAAAGTAAAGCATTGGAAATGATTCAAGCGGAATATGACGAAGAATTTAGAAGGATAAAAGACTATGAAGCAGAGATCATTGAGTAACAGTTGTGTCTTTGTTGTCACAGCTCAAATTTGGGTTCCACAACAGAAGTGATAACAGTTGATGTAGGCGAAGATCTTCAAGTCTTTGACAGATTTTATGTGTGTTTTGCTGGATTACGCAGAGTTTGTCTTAACTATTCTCGACCAATATTCGGTATAGACGGTTGTTTTTTGAAATCCAGTTCGAAAGGACAGCTTTTAACTGCTGTTGGTAGAGGCGTGAACAACCTGATATACCATGTGGCGTGGGCGATGGTACATTCAGAAAGCGCAGAGACATCGGGTTGGTTTATCAACAAGTTGAAGATAGACTTGGAGCTTGGAGATGGAACTGGATTCACACTTGTATCTGATAGACAGAAGGTTAGTCACACTTTTTGGTATAGGTCTCAATTCGATTTGATCTAATTGTTGATGGATGATATAATTGTAACACTGCTTATAATATAGGGACTACTAAAAGCAGTGGACCAAGAATTGCCTAAAATTGAACATCGCATGTGTGCAAGACACATATACGGCAACCTTAAGAGGGTCTACCCAAAGAAAGCAAGAATGAAGGGTCTGTTTTGGGCAATCGTGGAGAGCCATAATCAAGCTGATTACGAAGCTAGTTTAGTGGAATTGAGAGCATATGATGTTGGTGTCTATGAAGCATTGATGGCAAGGGATCTGAGATCATGTAGTCATGCATTTTTCAAGACAACGTCGAAGTGTGAAGATGCCTTGAACAATTTTTCTGAGTCATATAACAGTGCCATTGAGCGATCTCGTTCATTGCCATTAGTTCAGATGCTTGAGACGATGAGGAGGAAAACCATGGTTTGCATAGAAATGAGGAAGAAGAAGTCTCTGGCGCATAAAGGAAAATTTACTCACAAGGTAAGTAAATCAGTTGCTTTGGAAGATATACATAAGAAATGGTGTAGAACATATCCTGGTCCAACTGGTTTATTTGAGGTAATGGAGAATGGTACTTCTTATCGGGTTAACATAAGGACAAAGACTTGTAAGTGTAGGAGATGGGATTTGACAGGGATTTCATGTCGTCATGCATTGCGTGTTGCCATGGACAAGACGTCATATAAAACAGATGACATGGTTGCGGATTGCTATCTAACGACGACATGGCAAAAGCAATATAGTGAGTCGATCATACCGCTAAATGGTATGCATTTCTGGGGCAACACAACTGACTCAAGTGTACAAGCTCCCCCGAGAGAGGTTTCAAAGGGTAGGAAAAAGAATCCTCAAAAACGGATAAAGGGTGTGAATGAGTCTCCGACAAAGGGGAAGAAGGTTAAACAACATGGACGTGTTATGACTTGCAAGCGATGTGGGTTATCCGGGCATAACACATTTGGATGTCGTAATGTTGGAGTTCCATCTAAACCTCGGCCTACTAAGAAACCAAGAAGACAAGCTTCTCTTGACGAGGTGACACTTGATGTTGGTGAAGGAAAAGCCAAACTCAACCCTCTACACAAGACTAGGATCTGGTTTGTTTGTTTTGGTGTGTTGTTTTTGTTGTGTATCGGATCAGTTCGTTTTGTTGTGTCTCGGATCAGTTTGTCATTTTGTTGTGTCTCGGATTAGTTTGTTTTTGTTGTGTCTCGGATCAATTTGATGTTGTTGTGTCTCGAATCAGGTTATTGTGTTGTGTCTCAGATCAGTTTGTCATTTTGTTGTCTTACTCTTGTTCAATGAATGTACTCTTGATAATACCATTTGATGAATTATTGTGATTATGAATCTTCTGTACTCGTTTGCAGGAACTATTGCAGAAATATTGATGACTTCAATACATCATATTTAGAACCAGTTTCATACAGCAAGATACATTGTCATAATCCATACATTATCCTAGCACAAAAGGCAACATGGCCTACAAAAAACCTTAATTCATACATCATATACCAAAATCACCATATCATCCACCACATTACAAAAGCCATGACAACACCACAAACCACCATGTTCTTGACGTTTTGCAGTTCACTGACGCATTCATTCACTCCTTTTTCAACATTGTGACCCATCTTTTTGATATCTTCGTTCACGTTTTGCATCTCATTCTCTAGTTTTCCAATGCATTCCTTAAGATCAATTACAATTTCCTTCAAGTCTTCAACCTCTTCCACTATTGATTCATCAGTCCATTTGAACAAGTGGTCCTTTAAAATGAATAACAATATCAGTTCAGTTCAGATTTTTACCCCTTCTACCTTAGATGGAAATGGACAACTATGAAACAATCTCCCAGGATTTGAGGAGTTCTCGATATTCTAATCACAGAGGCTTCTCCACAACTACAATATCGGGGCATTCCTCTCCCAATTTCAAGACGACGACTCAAACTCGTACTCCCTTATCCAAACAAAATAGATTAATCTCAGCACAAAATATTGAAACCAACAATAGAGATAGACTCACACACCTGATGAAGCTGAGGATATGTTATTCGTTGAAGATGCCATATCACTAAATCAGAGTGCTCGACGAAACAAACAAGAGAAGGAGCTCGAGGTTGAAGAAGATACTTTCGTTTTAACTCCTCTTATTTCTCTTTTTTATTTTATTCTTAATCTGGATTTTATGCTGACTTAGCATTCTATTAAGCGAAAATATAAAACAGTAAGCACACTTAACGGCTGCGTTAACGATGTTTAGCGCAATGCATTAATAAACCAAAAAATCAGGAGTACAGGTTCGTAATTCAAATATTTCTTGAGTACAGATATGAATTTCTGCCTATATTGAAATTGGGCATGCATTTTCACACTTCACTTAAGTGCAGACACTTATAGGCCGTTTTCCCCCATAAACTCATGTCGGAGAAGTTTGTAATTATGATTCAAAATATATTATATATATATA
>OVAU01003247.1:0-11313 GCA_900406315.1 Biscutella laevigata subsp. laevigata
AATTAATACTACAAAAGTGTCCTACAATGAAAATGCCCCTTATTAATATACCATTATGCATCTAGCTCCGACTGAAAAGTTCTGTAATAGAAGATTGTACCAAATCGTGGCAGACTAAAGAAAAATAAAGGAGAGCTTACACGACCGTAGTGGTAAGAATGGCGAGAGGGATTGCGAGAAATAAGACATTAAGCTTAGTACCAAGAATTACTTCTTGAAGATTTGAGAGAATGTTTCTTAGTGTTTTGCATGGAACTTTCTGAATCAATCTCAGGTCTGATTTCTTCCTTAGAGACGATGAAGACAGGTTATGCGCCGTTCTCCCATGTCGTAGCTCTCTGCTCGATCCTTTAACAGTCGCGTTTGCGTTTCCGCGGTTGCCCATGGCTCCACGATACTTCCCATAAGCTTAATACGTTTTTTTAAGGTGGTTTGGGGAAAGAGTAGGGGTTGAGTAAGCTTATAATACCTTTGATTCTCCTTCTTCACCATCTGTTTGTGTTGTGTCAGATTTGTATAGATACGTGTCGATTCTTTATGTTTCATTGTTCTTATTTCAGTTTTGTCCGTATATCGCGACTTCCTCTTTTTCTATATATTTTCTTTAGCATTTTGGTCAGTAACTAGAGTAGAGTAGTAACTCGAAGTCCCGACCTGAGAATTAGTGAAGTTATCGTCACTTGTTTACTTATAGTGTTAACATTATTGTTATTACTTTTATGGCATTCTCATGCTCACTTTGTAAGTGATCACTAATGTATTTTATTTATGTCTTTGTTGATTATCTTATGTAAATGCCTCTTTGTTTTGTGATTTATATCATTGAAGAAATTAAGAGAAGATGAAAGAATATTACAATGCAATTACCAAAAAGGTATTTGTTTTTTTTTTTCCTTCTACACATCAAACATTGATTCTCATGTCTTTTGATTTCTACCACAACTCAGCGGACAAACCAATAAAAACGAACACAAAAAACATAATCAACACACACAAAACAATTAAGAAAGATGTACAAAAAGATTGAATTCTAAGTCCCAAGATGTTTACCTTCTCTTGGCTTAATACGTGATGAGGACGTAACGCGAGACAAACTCTACAAACCTAATGTGGTTTCCTTACTTTGTTCACTATCGTTGCCTAGGTTCAAAGATCCATCCTTCATGAGCTTGATACTTAGGCTATTAAATCTTCCTCTTGAGTAATGACGAGACGCCTTTCTCCAATCCGTACCGGTTTTCATCATAGCCGCAAACTCTTCGTAGCTTATTCTCCCATCCTAGTGTCAAAAGATCCATGTCAGTCATAATCAGAAATAAAAATATTTTTACCAACTATTAGTCTATTTAAGGTTGTATTTTACAACATAAGAAGTGAACTCTCTACACGTAACATTTCCACCATATTGGCTTTGGTTTATAGGGACCGTTTACACCACAGACAAAGGCGGAAAAAAAAAAGTGTTTAAAGCTACATGTTTTGTCCTCGAAGGCTTTAAGAACATTTTGCAAAGCATGTTTCCAATTACCTATTTCTAAGACTGTTATTTCAAATGGTTTGATTATTAGACAAACAGTGCACAGAGATTTAAAGTCTGTTTGGGACCTCCCTCCAAACTTTTATTAAAGGGAAAAATCTTCTGAAAATGAGACCATACCATGTATAAAAACTGACACTTACCTTGTCCGTGTCTACTTCTTGGAATATATCATTGGCGACATCCACACAGTCATCCCCTTCATCTTCCTTTAAGGCGTCACAGAGCTCCTTGGGCAAAATATACCCGTTTCCATCCTTGTCAAAGTAAGAGAAAGCTCTGTGGAGATGCTCATCGTTTGCTACCTTTTGTAGGTGGAGAGAGACTGCAACAAATTCCCCATAGTCTAGTGTTCCCTTCCCTTTAGTATCCACCTATTTTATACCGGATTGAATTACAAATACAAAATTTTAGGTTACTTGTATAATGAAAGGATCATGCAAAGAAGTTTGAATCTACTTGTTCAGCCAAGCAATCAGTAATAAAAGTATTGACGATGTACAAGAGGGAAAAATGTGCACCGCTTCAATAAGCATCTGAACTTCTGATTCTGCAAGCTGTGTACCAAAATCACGAAGTCCAGCTTTCAACTCCTCGATGGAAACAACACCGTCATTATCAGAATCCATCTTGTTGAACATTACTTTGATGTCTTCTACTTCTTGTGTAGATAAGAATTCGGCAATGACCTGGTTTGAATAAGGTTAAGTAAGATAACTTTGATTTAAGAAGTGACTGATGCAAATAATCAACAGATAAACAAACCCTCAAAGCTTTTCTCTTGAATCTGTTCATCACTGAAAATTGCTTCAACCTGGACTTCACAACATCTCCAAGAGGAACATTGGGAGCTTTCTTGGCGTTCTGAATCCATGGGTGCTCTAGAACATGAGGAATGATATCAAAAGTAGGAATAAGCATTATCAATCTTTTAGAGTATTTCCAGTTCATGAAGTGATTGGGTAAAGAGTTTTACGTACCAATCACTTGCTTTGCAGTCAGCCGGCGCTTCGGATCAGGCTCTAACATTTGTCTGACAAGATTCTTAGCGGTCTCAGAAATGTTTGGCCACGGCTCCCTCTTAAAATCAATTATCCCTCGCAGAATAGCCTGAGCAACTCCCTGTTCTGACTCTGTAGTTGAAAGAAAAAAAATTGGCTGAACCTACAAAAGACTAGCATGCTAAAAAACGCAGACAAGAATCAATAACCAAACTTACTCTCTGAAAAAAAGACATAGATGTGTAATATAAGAATCAATAAGCAAATGCTCATGCAGAGGATATCGAGAGAATAAATAAGGGAGGAAGGTGTAAACAGACCTGCCCAGAACGGAGGAACTCCACACAATAGAATATAAAGAATCACTCCAGCACTCCAAATATCTATTTCAGGTCCATAGTTCCGCTTTAGCACCTCAGGTGCCATGTAATATGGACTCCCAACAATCTCGGAGAACTTCTCACCTGCACATGTGAAAGCATTATAGAAATTATTGTCAACTACAATCAAACTGGCCAAGGTGCATCTAAGGTATTAATCATGAAACTAGTGCCTGCAAAATACAAAAAGCTCCCTCTATGACCCATATCCGGTATTATACTACGGACACTCAGTCCAATCTTTTTATTATTGGTAAATAAATCGGTCCAAGCTTGTAGGTAGAAACATCCAAAAGCTAGAAGATTGAAGATTTGAGAATCCTTCATATGTAGAGACCCTGACCCTAGTTTTGGGACAGAGTTAGGAACCAACATCGTAAAAAATGGATTCTTATGTAAGAGCTGCCTGCATTAAAGCAACATAACTTTGAACATTAAGCTAAAAACTCACCCAAAAATTAGTAGAAGTCAATATTTTCTACACAGACCATCACTTAACTTTAGAATCTACTTTCAAAAGGGGACTCAACGCCGTGACACACCTGGCTTGAAAAAAATTGACAATCCAAAATCAATGGCCTTGAGCGGCGAGTTCTCTTTCTTGTTGGCGAACAGAAAATTCTCCGGCTTCAAGTCTCTATGAATGACGCCGTGCTTGTGGCAGAGTTGCACCACTTCTACAATTGTCTTGGTGACCCCCGCAGCAGCGCGCTCTGTGTAATGCCCTCTGGCAACAATCCGATCAAATAGTTCACCACCTTCACAGAGCTCCATCACCAAATGCACCGCATTATCATCCTCACAAGCTTCCTTGAGAGTAACAATGCTCGAACTCTTGGGAAGATGCTTCATAATCGCCACTTCCCTCTTCACATCCTCGATATCTACAGCAGTCCTGAGCTTCCTCTTCGAGATCGACTTGCAGGCGAGCAAGTCGCGCGTAGACCTCTCAATACAGAGGTAGGTGACTCCAAACTCACCGCGGCCGAGTTCTCTGTCCAGCAAATACCGGTCCTCGATATTCTCCTTGGGAACATCGCTGAGAACTCGAATAGGCGCAGATTTTTTCCCGCCGCCTGCTTCTTTACGGCCATGATCGTGGCCGGAATAGTTCGATTTCACGTCTTCTCTAGCTACTGCAGCGGGAGATCTGCAACAGTTCCCCATTACTGGTAGCTCAGAGCTTCAAGCTCGCTGGCTACAAAATAATAAAGTAAAATAGAAGCAACAGATCTCTGCAAAGCTTTAACTAAATATGTAGCTATCTAGGGTTCCACGTTCTACTGCTTGGAAGGAATCGTAACAATGGAAATCTATGAAGCTAGCTAGAGATAGAGAGAGAAGCGTAGATCGAAGAAGCGTACGGTGAAGATGAGCAGCTAGAGAGAGAGAGGAGGTTTCTCTTCCTTTTTCCTCTCTTTGGTATTTTCAATCTTTTCTTTTTCAACTGAAAATTTATTTGGTCTCCATGCTCTCTTTTTATTTTTGAATAACGGTCTTTACTTGTTTGGTAAATTAACACCATATACGAATACGAAAAATAGAAACAATTTAGATCTTTCGAGTTTCTATTTTTCGGTTTAGTTTGAGTATGGTTCCAAGTATTTGGACAATGAAATTTACTATCCATTCAATTTTTCTAATTTCGCTTCGATTTTGATTTTTTTTGTTCGGGTCAATTTCAATTCGATTATTAAGTTCCAATTAATTTATCCAGCCTTACTACTCAACATGTTGACAAAAAAAACAGTTAATCCATGATTAACAAAGAAATAAAAATGTATGAATATTTCATGCACAATCATTCACTTTAAAAATACTTCTACCAATCCTATGAACTCAAGTTTTATTTACCTGAATTTGATAATCTTGATTTCGAAGTTAAAGCTTAGAACTTGTATCGAATGTATGTTAAGGAATATCTTGAACAACGTGTGACCATTGATATTTGGGAATACATTATTAATTAGCTCATGAACTACCTTTTTGTCGTAGTGGGTGGATCTTCTGCCATCTCACAACCTTAATCTTTTATAATTGACTGACAATATATCCATTAAGTTGGTAGCAAAATATTCTCTAGGGTCTCTTAACACACATGCAATGAATCCTCATACATCCATCGATATTTATTGCTTGACTGCTTAAACATGAAGGTTTACATCATATTGTTCTTTGATACTTTAGGACAATACATGAACACAATTGGTCAATGATAATTATTACAATTCTAAAAGAATTTGGTAGTCAAACAAACTTAAAAGGCAAGATTTATACAAAATCATAATGATAACTTTGTATATTATTAATTTTTTTTAAAGTAGAGTTTTGATGATTTTTTTTGCTAAATTAAAACTTATTGGCTTGTCTTTTCCTCAATTGTCGCGAAGTGTATGGTATAAGGGTAGAGAAAGCATAGCATTATGGGCCATATGAATATAAACTCAAAGATGCTACACCAAAAATCATGATCTCGTATGGCAATTTTTTAATGTTATTATTTCATGTGTTCCCCATTGGCTTGGCAATAAAGTTGAGTTTGTGTTGAGGAGTGTTCAAGTACGAGTTAAGGTGCAAACAAATGAATAAGTAGGAGTTAAAATACTAAATAAATTTAAAAATACGATAGGACAATGTAACTGACTACATGCTTTTTCTCTTGTCTATTTTACAACAAAAGTATTAACATCATATATGTTTATATTTTTGAATTATTTTTGAATTAATAGGCCGTCAAGACTTTAATCACTTTAATAATTTTAAAGTCTAATTTTTGCGAATCATACTTTTACCGTAAACATCTCTTTTCATCTTTTTTAAAAGTATCTTATTTGTGTTTTTTATTTTTTTTATAAAGTCAAATTACTTAAAACTATCGTCAAACTTATTTAAGAATAACATAAAAGTCTTATCCAACCGGGCCATAGTCAATGTTATATTTATAGTTACATTGTCATTAATAAAAAAAATGATCAATTATGAAAATTTCACTCATTCATCAATTATTTTATTTTTCTTAAACTAAAAGATGTTTAAATTTTTATTTTTTAGTTTAGAAGATGTTTTGAGTTTATAATGTTAAATTAATTATGTTTTTATATTTTTTAATATTATGGAGTTTGATTTTTGATTGGTTTAATTGTAGTTAAGAGTTACTTATATTAAATTATATAATCTATTGATCTAATTTATAATTCAAGATTTAGTGGTAACAAGTGAATTAATTCATATTATATCTTCTCTAGATAATGATATATTTAACTATTAATTTCGAGAAGATTCTAATTTTTGAATCAGTTTCAGGTTGGATTAGGTGAATTAAGTTCGAGTCGGTCCGATTTCTAGTTATTCACTCAAACTATTTTGGTTTTTTTAGCAAGGGTCCTTATAAAATTTTGCTATTGATTGTGCCTATCATCTCAAGTTGTCATTGTATTTACAACGCTCTCGGCCTCCGAAACATTAAAAAATTTTAGTTACTGCAATTTTGGAACCATTCACCATCAGAATGCTAAATGCTATAAAGTGTGTAACAATATAAGTAGGACACACACTTTTTGGTAAGATTCTCTCGGTGTATATATATTACCTGTAAAACTAGCCATGTTAGGTTTTGTAATTAAATTTTTATTCTCTTAAATTTTATTTTCAAAGTTCCAATGCGACAAGGACAAACGAATAGCAACGATGTAGGTTCATTTTTTGCTGTCGTTGAACGTAACAAGAAACGTTAACGTCACTTTTATGTCGAGCTTGTTAATATTGTTTTTCTAATAATTTTTAACATTTCATCTCATCTCATCAAATAATATTAACTGTCGCTTTTGTTCATAGGTACTATTGTCGCTTGTCAGCCAAAGAAAAATACAAAACTGAACCAATAATATATATATATATATATATTATATTTCTTTTGTCGACAAGTGAATAAATTAGAATTTTGAAATCATAATACGGCGATAACTTCTATGAATGAAAACAGAATAAAATATCTTCTTATCCGTTAGAAGAAAAAATATTTCACACAATAGAAAAAATCGATTAATTTCTTTATATTTTTTTTGACGATTTTTTATCCTAAAAAACTTTATTTTATCCATAAAAAGTAAAAAATCTGTAAACAAATATTAGTGTAACCGGGTCGGGTCCTGAATACGGCTACTACTATTCATTTCATCTCCATTCATTAGACATTTGTTCCGTCACGAAACCGAAGAAAATTTTCATCATTATCTTCGCCATGACTGTGCTTTCATCTGCAGATCGAGGTTCGTTTTCCGTCCTCACAGTCTTTGCATGTTACGTTTTCCTCCTTGTTTGATGCTGCTATTTTGCTCGCTGGTTCGATCTTTTTTTTTCAATTATGTAGAAATAGATGGAGTTATTGTTATATTTTGGATGATTTAGGTGTGAATCATCAACTGAATAGTTCGGAGTAATTGGCGTGTATGGTGAATTTTGGCTGTTTCAAATTCGTAGACTGTTTCATTTGTAGATGATACAGGGGATCATGGTTTCTGAAACTTATGGAATCGGTTGTATTTAGGAATTAGCAACGAGATTCAGAGTTGGTAATTTCGATTGTGATACGATTTTTGTCTCATAGATACAACTGAGAAGAAGGTGAAGAGTTCATATTTTGGTTTGCCGGCCATGGACATTTCTCTAGCATTTCCTCAAGCGACCCCAGCCTCTACATTTCCACCATGCAGTAAGGTTTTATATTTGGATGATATATTATCCTCTTCGGGTTTGCCTCATGTCTTTTTACAATGGGTACTGTTACAGCTTCAGACTATTATCATTTCAATGATCTATTGACTCCGGAGGAACAAGCCATCCGGAAGAAAGTGAGGGAGTGCATGGAGAAGGAAGTTGCTCCCATAATGACTGAGGTTTTTTTCTACCTTTATGTTCGTGATCCTATTGTTGACTTTGATAGTATGTAGCGTTACATGATTGTTTATCCTTTGAATTTCACTCCTCAGTACTGGGAGAAGGCAGAGTTTCCATTCCATATCATTCCAAAGCTCGGGGCTATGGGTGTTGCTGGTGGCTCGATCAAGGTATAATGCTTTGACTCTGGATTCTTGTTTGTTTGATCATGTGAACGGAAATTTCAGCATTGATTCCGTTTGACTTCTCAGGGTTATGGATGTCCTGGCCTCTCTATCACGGCCAACGCAATTGCAACAGCCGAAATAGCTAGAGTTGATGCAAGCTGTTCAACTTTCATTTTGGTGCATTCTTCTTTGGGCATGCTCACGATTGGTAGGAGCTCCTAATTTTCCTCTCTAGCTTGTTTCTTTGTTCAACACCTTAGCTTGTTTAATATTCAATTGTTCTGTTAAAAACCATAATAGGATTTGCAAAAACTAATTTCTTATGGTTTTGTCAAGAATAGCACTCTGTGGATCGGAAGCGCAGAAGAAGAATTATTTGCCTTCATTGGCTCAATTGAAAACTGTGACTTGTTGGGTGAGTTCGTGGATCTTGGACTTTGATGATTTGCATCCCTTAAATAAGTCTTTCTGTTATCGGTACCATTTCATGTATTGGACTTTGTACCCAGGCTTTGACAGAGCCCGACAATGGAAGTGATGCAAGTGGTCTAAGAACAACTGCCACAAAGGTCTAGCTGGCTTCTCTCCTTGTTTTTAGTTGCTCACTTGCTTGTTTTCTTTCTTTCTCTACTTCTGTAGTTATGCTAACGGTTCATTATTTTGTATTGTTTTAATTGTTTCATTCATCAGGTTGAAGGGGGTTGGATAATTGAGGGACAAAAGCGTTGGATCGGAAACAGCACCTTTGCAGATCTTTTGATCATCTTCGCTAGGAATACGACAACTAACCAAATCAATGGGTATGTCATATTCTTGGCTTTCTGAGATGTCTCGGATTTTGTATCTTAGGTGAAGAGGTCGTGACCCAAAAAAGAAGCTAATGGGGTAACTTCCAACATGGTAGAAGTTTAAATCTTTTTCAAGAGAAGCTAAAGAGGTTGCTCTGAAAGAGGATGTACTGAACAAGTAATTTTGAATGGGTCTATACTAGACCGCTCCTCATTAAATAGACTACTTTCTGCATTACAATTATCTGCAACACTTTTGCAGATTCATTGTCAAGAAAGATGCGCCTGGCTTAAAGGCTACTAAGATTCCAAATAAAATAGGTCTACGTATGGTTCAGAATGGAGATATTCTACTACAGAAGGTCTTTGTTCCCGATGAGGATCGGTTACCTGGGGTTAATTCTTTTCAGGACACTAGCAAGGTACTGTTGTAATTATTCCACATGACTGGATAACTCTCTTGAATATTTTATCACAAGAGAAACGTCATGTTTTCCTCTTTTCTTCATGATAGTAACTATTTGTGTATACTGTGCTTGAATAGGTCCTGGCTGTCTCACGTGTTATGGTGGCCTGGCAACCAATCGGCATATCAATGGGAATCTACGATATGTGTCACAGGTATTTCCGGGAAACAGCCAGATCATAGTATACGTAATATAAGCCTTCAGTTCCTTATAATACAATTTCCCATTTTATGTGTATTGTTTCAAGGTATCTGCAGGAGAGGAAACAGTTTGGAGCACCGTTGGCTGCTTTCCAGTTAAACCAACAGAAGCTTGTGCAGATGCTGGGTAATGTTCAAGCGATGTTTCTAATGGGTTGGCGCCTCTGCAAGCTATATGAGACGGGTCAGATGACTCCAGGTCAAGCCAGTTTAGGAAAGGTATTATAACAAAACAAAATCCTCTCTTTCTTACAGAAACTCGAGTTTCTCGTTGCTGATTATTCAATATAGAGAAACATGGTGGTTAGTTTACCATAGTCTGTACGTTAGCTGTACTCAGAAACTAAGTAGAAGTAAGATAAAATTTAAACAGCGACTAGTACTCATAAGTCAATCAAACATTTGGTTGGAGACTTGTCATATTTGGTATGAGATGCATAACAGAATGTGTAGCAACGGAAGTTAAGAGGTATTTGGGTATTAGATTAACAAATAAAGTGAATGTATCAGTATTGCGCATAGAGACCCGTCATGTATCCTGATGTTTGTGAAAAGTGATAATAGTAGGAGGGACTATTCCAAGTTCAAAATTATAATATGAGCTCAGACGAGATACATTTGCTCATGAGCTATTCTACCGACTTGAACAACGAGTCTAACTAGTGGAACTGTAGTGAAGAAGAATCAAACATAGGTCGTTAGTGAAAATCGGATATTATCATTTACATAACCAGTTATGTGGTTTTGACTAGGCATGGATTTCATCAAAAGGGAGGGAAACTGCTTCGCTAGGTCGGGAGCTACTTGGAGGGAATGGAATAGTGGCGGATTTTCTAGTGGCAAAGGTGAGCTTATCTCTATAATTGACTTGTTTGTCACCTAATATTAACGATGAAGGATCAGAGTAATTAATGTGAAATAAAAATTGCAGGCTTTCTGTGACTTAGAACCAATTTATACATACGAAGGGACTTACGATATAAACACCTTAGTAACGGGGAGGGAAGTAACTGGAATCGCGAGTTTCAAACCGGCTACACGGAGCCGACTTTAAGGTTGTTGATGCAGTGATTGTTGTTGTTAGTTGTTGTCTGTCGGGCTACTTTTGGATGATATAATGTGGGATTTTGCATTACGTGGAAAACAGCATAAAAACTTTTTGCTTTTAGGGTCTTACGCAATAATATGTGACTTATTTTTCTAACTCAGATTATGTTTTTTTTTGTGTGTGTGTGGACGGTGATCAAATGGTCAGTCTGTTGTCTAGCCGACAAGAATTTAGTAGTATACCCAATACTATTATTTGTTGAAGAGATCAACAGAAACACACAGATCAAAATGCTTGTTTTTCTTTTGGGTCAGTTTGTTTTACATGGTAATATGGTACACGATCTAGTACAAGATATAGGGGTGGTACACGTGTAAGCACCATTGTAAACATGAACTCCACAAGAAAAACGATTGTGCAACAAAAAGTTAGACAATCGTGGTTGCTGCATATATGAAAAATTATGCCGGTGTGATCGTTAAGTTTTAATAAAAACTAGAAAATTACTGCACGGGTTTATTTTTAATCTCTTATATCAAAAGTATTTTATTTGTATAATCTAAATTACCTTTTGCTAAAATTTATCCATGTATAAACATAAAAATTATGTGTGTCAAAAAAAAAACCATTAAAACTACGTTGTTTTGCTAAAATTTAAAATTAAAACTAAAATGAGGAAAGTGAGAATTGAACTCATGACCTCTTCAACATCACAACACACCATTTGAAAAATGTCATATTAAATTTTTTTGTTAAATTTTGTAATTTCATATATGCATTTNATATTAAATTTTTTTGTTAAATTTTGTAATTTCATATATGCATTTAT
>OVAU01003248.1:0-11311 GCA_900406315.1 Biscutella laevigata subsp. laevigata
TTATTGCTTGCTAATTCATGCACTTAGGCACGAGAGTGACAAACATCTTCTAGTATTCATCTAGACTTAGAGTATATACTAATAGAATTTGTGATAGCGAATTCCCGAGTTTGGTTCGATATCCCCCGGATACTTGTATCCACCACTTACTACATTTGATCATAAAGTAGGTTNTAAAGTGGAGTTTAATCCCCTTCTTAGCAAATAAGATAGGGGGTGAAAACCTCTTTATCAGTACCATCTTTCTTTGGTACAAGTAACAAAGAAACATCACATGGAATCATGCTTTCACGTATATGTCCCTTTCTCATGAGCTCATCTACTTGCCTCTGTAACTCTTTAGTCTCAACCAGATTTGTATGGTATGTGGCTTTATTCGGTAATGAAGCTCCAAGCACAAAATTGATTTGATGTTTGATTCCTCTTATAGGTGGTAACCCTTTGGACTATCTTCTGAAAAAAAAACATTTTTAAATTCCTACAAAATATCATGCATCTCACTCAGAATAACCGGCTCCAAACTAGCTAAACTCGTTAGAGTTTCTTTAAAAACAAAAAAAAGAAGAATCGGTTTATTAGAGAGAGAGGATTTCTTAACCTCTTGTGGTTTGATAATGAGATTAGATTTTTCAGAAGATACCTTCTCTTTTTTCTCTTTATTCTTAAATGCAACTGATCTTTATAGATCTCTTGAGACACCATAGGCACAAATATGATTTTCTTACCGTTAAACACCAAAGAATGCTTGTTGGTGAATCCATCATGTATCACTTTGCGATCTGATTGTCATGGACGTCCTAAGAGGATATGACTAGCTCTCATATGCAATACATCACACACAATATCATATTGATACTTATCAATGTTCATTGGTACGGTGACTTGATCATGAACTTTCAAATCTTGGATGCTTTCAAATCTTTTTAGACCTAATTTTTCATCCACAAACATACTTGCCACGTTAGTGAAACTTCCTCCATCAACTATGACGCTACACACTACAAGAAAAACCTTCATTGATAGCATGTAAAAACTGCTATTATACATATTTAAAAGCGTTTTCATAAACACTGTGTTTATCGCAGCTATCGTATGTGTACCCATATAATAGCGTTTTTGTTTCGGTGCTATTATATTTATCTCATAAATAATAGTATTTCTTGAACAATGTTATTATACTTATCTCATCTATAATAGCATTTGATGGACAATACTATATATTAAATTTAAGGGTATAATAGGTATATGGTGATTTTATTAATTTTCTTAATATTAATTATTATATTTATAAAATTAAATGAATACATTTATATATTAATTATTAAATATATTAATTTCATTTATTAATTATTAAATTTACAAATTAATTTAAAATAAATACAAGAAAACAAAAAAAAAACTAATTGCCGGTGACAATCATTTTCCTGCGTTTCGACTTGGAAATATAAACTCGCCGGCACACCACCACACTCGCCGGCTCGCCTCGCTGCATCAGTTCACAGATAAAGATTTCATCAGAACTTTTCTCTCTTCCTCGAGCACTCTTGGTCCTCTCTTCTTCGCCATGTCTCTTTTTATTCTCCATGCTTGACCTGCAATGGCCACCAAGCCTCCACCATTTTTGTCTTGAAGACCCAAACTATTACACTGCCCATTACAAACAAATATAGGCAACTAACACAAGTAAGAGAAAAAAATTTGAAGGAAAGATTTATAATCAAATCTAAAAATTCCTGACCAGAGAACGTTTACCTTAGCAAAATCGATCTGTAGCAATACCTTAGCAAAATCGAAACAACATGTGGAATCCTTAGCAAAATCAAAATCGAAACAGTCCGTCGTCGGGAAGAGGAAGAGTCATGAGACAATCGAAATCGAAACAGCAATTGTTACATTCGTCTCAGCCTCGTTGTATCGTCAACGTCGCTGCCTCTCTTCACCGTCGGCGTGTTGTGCCTTTCTCGAGAGAGATCAAAGGGTAAACCGTTTACGCATCAAAGAGAGAAGAAAGACAATGAGAAAGTGAAAAGTCAGAGGAAAAAAGAAGGATTAATCTGGTTCGTTGGATGGAAGCTTATCAACGGTCCAGATCAATCAAGAATAATCCTAGTGAAATAGAATTATCCAATCAGAAATTAATCTGTATATTAACTATTATTTATCAATAATTTATATTTTAAAATTATTTTAATCAAAATACTTAGTTATATTTGTTACTAGTTTCGTTTTTCATTTATTTTTATATAAATATTTATTTATTCTTTATTAATAATTTTTTTTCATTTTTTATCTCAATATTTTATTTATTTTTTGTTATTAGTTACAATTTTCAATTTTCAATTCATTTTGATATAAATTTTTATTTATTCTTTGTTAAAAAATTTCAATTTCTGGAATTAGAAGACGGACCTCAAGGTGAGCCGCCACACCTTCTATGGCTTCTTCCCGACATCAAAATCGATCGAATGGAGGAGGAAGAAGAATTTTCGGGAGATCTAATTTGAGATTTTACGACCGTACGTATAGTCCTAATGTTTTCGCAACGTAACCCTAATTTGCAACCAAAATTGCGACCACTGCGACCCAAATTTGAAAATTTTCGCAAATGTTACGAAAAATAATTAAGTTCAAGGGTGGATCGACCTCGTCCATTAACGTGAACAAGTGTTGTCTCTGGAACAATCTAGTGTAACAATTGATTAATGAACCAGGACATAAAATATATATCTTATAAAAGAGAAATTAATAAAAATGGGTTCTGAACATAAAATATATATCTTATAAATGAGAAATTAATAAAAATGGGTTTTCGGAGCGGATCGAACCCCGTCCAAGAACAAGAATAGGTGACCGAGTGTCGCCTCTGGAACCAGTTAAGCTAGTTTAATTCTTTGTATTTTAACAACAACAAATTCTATATATCTTATAAGTGACAAATATTGTTTGTTTCTCATTTTGCATTATATTCGTTCATTTTAGAAAATATTGATCATTATCTAACAATATAGTTATTTGCGACCCGTATGTACTTATATAAAAAAATTGCATAATGAATCGATGGAGTTTGAATGATAGTTTATTACATACTTACAATACTAATGTGTAATTATGTATAAGTAATGGTAGACAAGTAAAATTATATGTGAATAAATTATAACTATCCAAATTTGTTTTTGATTTCTTATTTAATATGACCTAGATTATTAAAAAACATCAAAACAAATGGAATTAACAGATTTAAGTAACAAAAGTGCAAAAAAATAATAATAAGAGTTGTGGTCGCAATAGTGGTCGCAACTTTGCAACCACTCTACGACTAATCTACTTTTGCAACCGTTTTGCAACTACATTGCAACTGCATATATGGTTTAGGGGTTGATGTGGTTGTACAGTGGTTGCAAATGTGTGATCATATCTGCGACCGAAACGATATGTAAAATAGTTTATAAGGGTCATGGTCGCAAAGCGGTCGCATTTGTGCAATCGCCATGCGACTGCTATGCTCTTGCAACCGTTTGACAACCGCTTTGTAACTGCACATGGTTTAGGGGTTGATGTGGTCGCACAATGGTTTCAAACTTGCGACCACATTTGCTACCACGGCTATGTACTTATTGAAACGGTCGCAATTGTGGTCGCACTTTTGCAACCACTGTGCGACCAGGATGCATTTGCAACCGTATTGCAACCGCTTTGCAACTTCCCATGGTTTTGGGGTTGATGTTTTCATTTGAGTTTGGGCGATATCGAGTTGCAAAAGTGCGACTTTAATATTACAACATAAAATTTATTGATAATTAGTTCAGATTCAAAATTAAATTTTACAAACTTAAATTTTGTTGGTTATTGTTTTCATCATCCTCCACATCATCATCATCATCATAAGTTGATAAATTACAATGAAATTTATCTTCTGGTTTTGCATCTACGACGGCGAAATTAATATCTTCTCTGGGTCCTGACCCATCTGCTAAATTTTCCACCTCAATCTCTTCAATTGTATTAAATTCCACAGCAACATCGTTCTCCTGCTGCAACATGTGTTCATTAGGTTCTTTATCGTTATATCCCATAATCTTTTCCCTCGGATCGACTTTAGAACATTGAGCCATGATTGTCTTGGTTGTTTAGCACAAGGATATGGTATAAAGCAAACTTGATCGGCTTGAGAAGCTGCATTTCAAAGTGGATTCATTAGCTAATGATGTTAAACCTGAAAAGATTTTAAATAAATTAAAAATTACCAAAAATAAATTACTCATATTTATAGTATTTTCACGATGCAAGGACGTCAATATTACTAGAATTGCTCCTTCTTGTGCCTTTACCGCGGTAGGGTCATATCATTCACATTTAAAAAGAGTAATCTTAAACTGCACCAATCCAGAGTACTCTAACTGTATGATATCGGTTAGGTTCCCATAAAAATCAACTTCATCTGATGCATCTGGATAATTTTCTCCTTTCACACATCGTAGTTATATGTTTTTTTCCGATGTCCGTGATTTCGTGTATGGAACAAGTAACCTCTTGTATAATATATGGGTCATGTCATTGCCTTAATTTTTGGACCTTGAACTACCTCTTGAACCCAAATAAGAAATTCGTCATTCGTCCCATTTCTTAATATATCAGTAATATATATATATATATATGTATATTTATGATATTAATTTATACTTACATGTTCTGCGACCCACATAAAAAACTCTTCATCTTTTTTTGTACAAACTTCATCATCAGATTGTGTTGGAAATGAAAATCGAATTCCAGCTTCAAACAACCTATATATAAACACAAAGACAGCAAATAACGATATAAAATTTCTACCAAAAGGAATTGTATTTTCGTGAAAGGAATATTGAAATTGAAAAAACTACTTACTCATTTGAATCCTTGTTATGAAGTCTAGAAAATACCGGTCCCCCGATTTTTTCTATTTTTTTCTATGATCGATGAGGCCCCTTTACCATTCTGTTTAAATAGGGATTCCGTTAATATTCCATTGGTATGAGAATGATGCATAACTCTCAAACATACATTTCAAGGGGCCGAAAATATTCACAATTCCGCAAAACATATGCATATGCACATTAGTAATCTCTGTCTGACAAGCTTATCTCCTTACATCTTCCACTTGGACGACCTACGTGACTGAATATATTTGGGACAGCACCAACATGATACTCACGGGCTTCATCTTCATCATATCTGGTGGACCTATATATGAATAATTAAAATTAATGCAAGTGATCCTATCAATAATGTATATATGTATTATAATTAAAAATATATTTTCATACTTACCTTGTTTTTGTTTGTATATTTGCGGCAAAGTAGTGCTCAGAGAAATAAGAAATTTCATCATTCACATATGATTCCACAATTGATCAAGCTGCATATCTTTTGTTTTTCGCCTTACTTTTCCAGCTTCTTAAAAAAACCTTTCAAATGGATACATCCACCTATATTGTACAAGACCACCAAGTGGGCTTCATATGGCAGATGTATAGGTAGATGCTCCATTACATCGAAAAACGATGGTGGAAATATCTTCTCCAGATTACATAGAATTACGACTATGTTTTCTTTCATAATTTCTAGCCGGCTTAGTTGCAAAGATCTTGAACACTAGTCTCGAAAAAAATCCCCCAATTCCTAGTCATTATAATACATCAATTTATCATTGGTCTATTATAAATGGAAAATAAATTGAAGATAAAGTTCTATGATAAAATTAATGTATATATGTACCTGATAACGCAAAATATACGTTTCGAGGTAATATTTCTGCAAAAATGAACTGAAGCAACCACTCCATAAATACATGACAGTTGTGACTCTTCATTCTCGAGAATTTCCCTCCATCCAAATCTACAAAACTAGCTAAATCCGATGAATATCCATCTGAAAATCTGGCTTTATTTTTGATGCATTCCAATAAGCGTTCCTTGGCTAATGGGGTCAATCGAAAGATAGTAAAATGAGCTTTTTCACAAGCATCGAGATGCAACTCTTTCCTTGCACATAATATGGCCAAATCCTTTCGCAAATTCTTTGTGTCTTTTGATTTGTCGTCATTCATCACGGTGTGCAAGATGTTATCAAAGAAATTATTCTCTATGTGCATGACACCAAGATTATGTCGTAGATATAAGTCCGTCCAATATGACAACTCCCAAAACATGCTTTCTTTGTGCCAATGATGCGTCTTACCATATCCGACTTCTTTACCTCGTGACCATTCTCACCCCATACAGATGTTTTTGGCGGCTCGACTCCTCTTATTCGCTCGTACAAAACTTGCGCACCAGTCATAGATTCTGGCGGATAATCATCCTTAGCATGTTTCCTTTTCATAAAATTTGTTTTGTTCTTCCGTAATGGATGACTGGGAGGAAGATATCTCCGATGACAATCAAACCAACATGTCTTCCTTCCATTTGGTAGCTGAAAGGCCTTTGTATCCTCCATGCATATTGGACTTGCTACTTTGCTATGTGTCGTCCATCCAGAGAGCATGTTGTATGTTGGAAAGTCACTAATCATCCACATCAATACTGGTTTTAAGTTAAAATTATGTCTGCTTGATATATCGTACGCCTCAATTCCAGTACACTAAAGCTCTTTTAACTCATCGATAAGAGGTCGGAGGAAAACATCAAGACTTGCTCGTGGATGCTTAGGCCCAGAATTCAAAATCATTAGAAATAAAAATTTTGGACTCATACACATACCTGGGGGCAAGCTATACGAAGTCATAATCACGGGCCATAGCGAATGATTATGTGACATTCCAAACGGATTAAATCCATCTGTGCACAATCTGAGGTATACATTTCTTTGTTCTCCGACAAATATATGATGTAGGTGTTGGAAATTTTTCCATTTCGCTGCATCGGATGGATGAATCATTTTTCGTCATCTATCTCATGCTCTGCATGCCATCTCATAGCTTTAACAATCTTCTCGGTCAGATACATTCTCTTTAGTCTGTCTCCCACCGGCATATACCACATACGACTATATGGTATTTTTGTCCGTCCGTCGGTACGTCTATATCTAGGTGCTTGACAAAATTTGCACTCTTCTAATTTTTCATCTTCTTTCCAGAAGATCATACATTTCTCGATACACATGTCAATTGTATGATATGGGAGAGCTAAATTACGCATCAATTTCTCTGTCTCGTAATATGAACTCGTCGCTTGGTTTTCAGATGGCAGATACTATGTCATTAGCTAAGCCCCACCGTCTACGCATCTTTCACCCATATTAAAATCTACCTTCAAGTTCATGTACCGAGTCGCTAAAGTTAATTGTGAGTGCCCTTCATGACAACCATCTTACAACGGATTTTTTGCAGCATGTTGTAAAATTTTCTTGTCTCCTCGTTTGGTTCTTCTGGGTTTTGATCATTAATATGATCTTGGTCATCAAGACCAAAGTTTCATTAAATGCATCATGAACCATCTCCATATATCTAGCACACATATTATTACCCACCTCTTCTTCATGATCACTAGGATTTTGTTCATTCATATTGACATTATAACTTGTTCCTAAATCAACATTCAATTCTTCCCCATGTCGAAACCAAACGTAATAATTTGGCATAAATCATCTACTACTATACAAGTGCGTCCAAATTTTACGTTCCGGAAATTTTTTTTTGGTTCTTGCAACTATTACAGGGACAATAAAACTTACCCCTGTTACTTTGAGCAATTGGTTGATTGCTTGCCATATTCATGAATTCTTCTACCCCAGCAGTAAATTCGTCCGAAAAGTTATTTGTCCTCTCATTGATTCTTCGGTACATCCACACTCTCGTATTTCCGCTGCTATAGTGACCAGCCATATTTTTTGTTGTAATCACTCTTTAGTATTATTTTTTGTAGTCTTATTTTGTAACCCCTCATCCCTTGCTTCTTGTATTTCCAGGCAAATATTGTCATGAATTTGCGACCACAGTGAGAACCCAGAGTAGTAGCAATATTTAGTTACACCTACATTTGTGGTTTTAAACGTGTTTTAACCACAATTTTGCCACTGAATTGCAACTGCGTTAAAACGGTCGCACTTTAGTCTCAAAATTTGCGACCAGAAATAGAATGCGCTGTTAGGACTACAATTTTGGTCGCAAGTGGTCGCAAAAGTGCGACCGTGTAACAACTAATCAACCAAGTTGCAAAGCAGTCGCAATAAAGTTGCAAAATTGGTTGCAATTATGCGACCAAAAGCGGTGGTCCTAACAAAGTCGCGATATAGTTGCAAAGTGGTCATAATTATGTGAATGTATGTTTTGCTCGCAAATATGCGACCATTTTGCGACCGCTTTTGAGTAGTCCCAAAACAGTCGTAATAAGTTGCAATATAGTCGCATTTTTGTGCGACCACAACATTTTGGTCCTAATTTGACTGCTTTCTTGTAGTGGTGATTAGTAAGGCGGAGCCATCACCAAGCAACACATTGTCGTTACCGCTATAAGGAGCATAGAGAGACAGGTTGTTGAGGTCCGATGTCATGTGATGCGATGCACCTGAATCGACAAGCGAGGTGGACGAGTCAGAGAGCATGGTGGGATTCGCACGAGGCTGCCACTTTTATGGTGTTGATGAGTGTTGTCATGTTGACGCAGATAGCCGTTGTTGGTTCCATCCTATGATGAGGGTGCACTGCAGACGATCTTGAACTCATGAAAGTACTGTGCGCTGTGACCTTGCACATTACAAGCCTGACATTTGCCCAGGTAAGGACGAGAGAAGTGTGTACCCCTTGTGCTGGTGCTAGACATGCGGTTCTTAGAAGTAGTCTCGTACCGAGCAGCCGCTTGGTGCTTGTCGCATGTGTGATGATCGATGTGACAGTCAGAGCCTCATCACAAACAATCATGGCCTCACGGTTGAATAGTCGTTCATAGAGCTATGAGAATGACATTGGTTTGTCCCTCACATTAATTGCATTAATTTCTATCTTGAATTCGTCACCCAACCTCGCGAGGACTTGTTCAACTAGATCTTCAACGTCAAGCGGCTTGTCGAGAATGACAAGGTCATCAGATTTAACTTTGATGATTTTAAGGTATTCTGCAACTGATCGTGTGCCCTTGACACACATGTGTAGTTGGTGTTTCAACTGCCTGATGTGACCTTGGTTGGGTGTACCAA
The DNA here is from genome assembly GCA_900406315.1 of Biscutella laevigata subsp. laevigata. NCBI lineage: Eukaryota > Viridiplantae > Streptophyta > Magnoliopsida > Brassicales > Brassicaceae > Biscutella > Biscutella laevigata. Next base: position 9,172 of record OVAU01003248.1, read on the forward strand.
ATGCAAGACTGAGAGTTTCCCACACCTCACTGGTTGTTGTAGTCGTTGACACCATTGATTAAACGGATGGAGATATCGCACATGCAGTGTACAACAACCGATCATGACGCCTCCATGGGGCATACACCGGGTTGACAGTCAACACACCATCGAAAGTGACTGTCGCAGTAGGATGTTGAGGTGAGGCTTTGAGAAACTAGAGCAGTTTGTGACCTTCCGACAACGCTTTGACCTGACGGCACCATATGAGAGAGTTTAGGTGCGTCAGCTTGGTGATATTCGTCATGTTGACGGAGAGGAGCGTTGCAACGGGATCTTGTGTATTGAACACAGAGGTTCTTTCAGCTGTGGATTCTGAGTTAGCCATCTACGAAGGACAGAGAAGTGTAACAGAAGAAAGCTTAGTGGAAGCAGGGAAAAAAAAAGTTTGACACAGAGAAATAGAGGGTCGACGAGTGAACAAAGGTTTGACGAGCAAGAGAAACTAAGAAAAAATCGAAGGGGAAAGGAAGAAGATGACGGCGGTGCCATAGAGAAAACTAGGGTTTAGAGGAGATTACTCTGATACCATATTAGATTATAAAATGGATGATTCTTATTGATCAGTAAGACAACTCATTTATACATAGTGTTGACACTATATATGAAAACTATATTAATCATAATATATACAATAGATGTAAAATATCTAATCATATCTCTGCTTTCGCTTATATATCTTTATCCATAGCTTTCCCATTAATAATAGAAATCTCCTATATATTAAAACAGAAACATTTTGTTTATGTGTCGCAACGACGTGTCGCAACCATAAGAGGTTTAATAAGAAAATGTTGATGTGTTCCTCTCTCATGCATTATGAAATTAAATTTAAAACTAGGTTTAATATTCTTATGAAATTAGCAAACAATGTCATTTCCATAAAAATCATAATACTAAGTATGTTTCTATATTTAAAATATATAATATTATGTAGTCGTTTCAATTAAGAAAAAGATCTCATATGTAATCATATCATACTTTTTATTGTTATATTATCCTACTTATTTTTATTCGATAATATTCCTATATAAAAATTGAATTTACATATAATTCATATAAGAAAAAAATTTAAGAGTTTTATTTTATTTTATGTGCCTTGGAATTTTCAAAACATATATTAAATTTTCAGCTTATAAACTAAATCATACTTTTAAAAAAATCTTACATCGACTAAGAAAGTAATAAGAGAATGTGAATCAACTCTAAAAATAAGTTAATATGTTCGAAATGTTGAATAACAAGTCGAAAGCTTGATTTAGTCGGTATACAAATTACACAAATTTTTTTTGTTTATTTAATTTGGTAGCTAAACCAAACGAGTAAATTATTGAATTTAGATATTTACTTTTATAAAAATAAAAAATAAATTGATTTCATATTTAAAAAAACAAGAAATGTTAAAAAATATTAAATACAAATATTTCATCTCACGCATAGCGTAGATCACGATTCTAGTAAGCATAAATTTGGGAAAACGTATAAAATTATCATATTTTGTTTTGTTTTCTTAAGTTGAAGTTATCTTATAGAGAAAAGGATAAAAGTTAATGTTTTTTGACAGAGGGAAAAAGGAAAATTTCCTTTTCACATTAAAGGAAACAAAGATTTCCTATAGTAAGTGATGTAACATTAAGACCAAGCGATTAATCTCTTTATTTATAAGTAGTAACTTTACAACCTAAAAATACTTTTTACAAAATTTTCTCTCTATTTTAAGCTACCCCTTAGAAAAAAACAAAAACACAAGAATTAATCATCCAACTCTCTATGATCTAACTCACTCAGACGTGACCTAATTAGAGACAAGACAATGAACACTCACCTTTGATACTCTCTGTTTATGCAAAGCTTTAAGTCAAAAACCTAATGTCAATATCCCCAAAGTGTTAACCCTAGCTAACCACTTTTTCCCTGAATATATAGCCTATAATGCACATAATCCTTCCTAATCTTTTTAAAGGAAAATTTCCTTTTTCCTTCAGCTCCTTGAATGAACATTTTCCAAATCTTCATTCTAGCTCAGCAACTCTTGTAGACATCCCGATTCATCTCTGATGCAAATCTCCAGCGTCTTGATTCCATCACTCAGCTGGTTTGC